>VZRX01024257.1:37672-60413 GCA_013398075.1 Notiomystis cincta | reverse complement strand
GCAGGGGGGATTGTTCTGCAAATAGTTTTCCCTATGTGTAAGTCCATGAATCCATGTGTGTGCACATGGCAACACAGTACAGGACCAACTAATATTGCTGCAAGGATCAATATTTCTGAGACACCTAAAAAACCCAACAAGCAATGCATATACAATACAGCTATTTTTATTTAACACTGTTTTTGAATGCCTGGTCTCAGTTTATTTAAATTCAAAGAAAAGGGCACCTGCAAGGTTTACTACAAAAGATAATGAAAGAAAGTAGATTAAAAAGTAATTGAAGTACAAGAATGAAAAGCAGAACAGTTAGATTTACAACATGTTAGATTTACTCTTCTACTTACTGCTGTTCTCCTTCATATAGGTCCACATCTCTCTCTCCTCAGGACTGTGAGCAAATGAGCAGTTTCCATCATACTGACATTTCTTGCCTGAAGCAATATGATTGCACAACTGGAACATGAATTAAGAAAAAATCCTTAGTAATATAAAGCAGAATGGATGCTAGTAGAATTTTTAATTTTTTTCAGTCTTGGATAGGGTTTCCCCTCCCAGTCAAACATTTATATGTGAAAAATAAAAATGTTTATTTTACAAAAAAAGCTCATTTATTATAGTTAGAAAAAGAGAACTGCTGGAAGCAATTACTATGGGTGCTTTTTGCCTCCTACCATGCTACCAGACCACAGATATGTATAAATTATTTCAGAAATATTTACTTCCACTGACAAGTAAGGGCTTCAACAGTAACATGAGATCAGTGCTTTTCTAAGGCTGAACACTGTAGAAACTCTGTGAACATTTTCCTACCAACCCCCATGGGAATTTCTGCAGAGCTAATGAAACCAGCCCAATTACTAGTATTTTCCAGTTACTATTATCTGTTTTCTTAACCAATCCAAGTTTTAGGTGAACATACATCAAACTGCAGAGGCACTTGTTTCTTTGCAGGAAGAGGACGAATGGTCATCCACTTCTTACGCTCATTAGACATTACCAGCACCACACGGCGATCTTTGCTCCACCTGGAAACCACAAGCATCCAATGACAGGAAATACTACTTAAAAAAGGCACAATTTCTGCACAGAAGCAGAACCAGGAAAGCACAGAGAGGTTGTTTTAAAGCTTTCACCATATATTTAAAGATTTAATGAAGTTCTATTGAAACTTGACCAAAACCGTTAATCCAGAAAAACCCTCCAAAACCAAAACACAAACACTTTGATAGCCACCAAAGTGTTTCTCAGTACCAATTATCAGCATATTACAAAGAGATAACTCTGTCCTACTTCAGTATGTTTAGCTTTTTTAAAATTCCATGTATGACTCTTTCCCAAGAAGCAACAGTTTCCCAAAAGAGGTTTTAAATGGCTGACAGAACAGCAGAACTTTCACTGTTTGATCTTACTTACGGGTGTCTTGCCTTTGCACTACAGTATTTTTTGTTTCTGTCTGGCTCACTAACTTGACCATTTCTCCAGCACTGCCCACAAACAAACTTCATCTTCAAATTAAGCGATCCATATTTCATTTGGTTCCCAAGAATCTTAAGCCAAAAAAATAACAACAACAATAAAAGGTATTTTTTTATCTGCAAAGAAATCCATTCATAATTATTAATTACCCCCTATGGCAGAGGTTTCAGCACATGTTGGGAAGCAGATATTATACTGCATGTCTTATAATAGTTCAGCTTATCATTTCAAACTAAACATTTCTTAACAAATGCATTTTTTATTGAACTTATTTCTGATTTAGGTATATGTACCCTGAAGTTGTGATAATATGTACAAACTAAATACATAAAAGTGCTACATATTGAAAAGAAAATTAATTGCCCTAAAGCAGCTGATTTTGAACTTAGATTTACATTTTATGTTCCACCTGGGACAGAACAAGCAAAGCAAAAAAGGAGTTGCACAGCAGCAAAGCAGGCATTTTAGTCTAAGTGAGCAAGCTGAAGAAAGCCTACACTGAAAGAGATGATTTGGAGATCATTAAAAAAGTAATTTCTAAAATAAGCTACATTATATAGGCACATAAAAATTACTATCACCAGAGTCACTGCAGAATTAGTTGAATGGAAAAATGAAAATACCTGTGATCCATGTGCACTAGCTTCCATGTTCTGCCAGTACTTCTTTGATTCTTGAACTATAGTATCATGTGAAATACCTGAAAGGAAGGGAAACAGTCTTTGAGTACATAAGTACTCAAACTGTTGCAGCCTTGCAGAGATGCTCAAACTGGAATGCTACTGAAGCCCCAAAGCTTTTATCCATTTTTCTTTCTGTGTATTGAATAAGTATTCACACAAGTGTGACAGACATGATATGCATTTACATCATGGATATGATGGTATGTCCATGCACACACACAAATAAATACACACACACACATTAGGAATATCATGAGGGCATCCAAAACAGAAATATTGTCTGCATCACCCCAATGGAAAGCATTCAAGTTTTTTAAATTACAGATTGCTCACAAAAGTTAAGGTGCATCTTTCAGTATTTAAACATAATGTACTAGAGCTCTAATGCCAATCTAATTATAAAATCATCACTGTATGTACCATGGAAAACCTCTCCAAACTGCAAGCTGAGAGGCAGCACATTGCTCCTGCTTGCTCCCTGCACTGATCCCAAGTTGCTCATTTCAGAGGGAGTGGAGAAAAGGAAGGAGTGGCAATACAATGAAGCGTAAAGTGAGCATTTTACTAAACATACCTGATTCCTTTTGCATTATCCAGACTTTAAGCTCTACCAGACTATGAGCATAAAAGCACTTATCCTCTCGTAAGCAGCCATAATGCACCTCATGTCTGCACAGGTCAAGCTGACACCGAACTTGGAAAGGGCGGATTTTGGAATACTTCACCATCGTCTCTCGTAAAATGTGGACAAGGCACCTGTTTTGAAAACAGTTTTAGGTATTCTTTAAAATAACCATCCCTCACCACAGCTTGTTCAAATGTCCTTTAAATATTTTTTACTTGAAATCAGAAAGTCAGGAAAGTTCCCAGGAGGAGGTCACGTCTAAGCACTGCTTCTAGGCTGAGTAAACACCCTAAACAGTACTCCTGGGAATCCAGAGTCCCTCTTCTGCAAAGCACTACTGAGTTCAATCCAACTGGATCCCTGGTTTCCAAGAGGGAAAGCCTATCATGTCCACTTTGAAGTATATATCCTAATCTAGTCACTAATCCACATACTTATTCTTTTATAGAGCACCATTTAGGGAAGAGGTGATGCAGAACAGTAACAGCCTAACTCTTGGAGCAGCAGTGTTTCCTCAGTACAGGGAACTGCAATACAAACAAAGCAATTCCAATGCTCCCACTTACTTTTACTTCATACAAGGACAAAAGTCTCTTAATTCTCCAAAACTTACTTTATACTATTACAACAACAGAAACTTTGCTAACTGTCCAAGAATAATTAAAAACACTCCTCACACTGTTTTTTTATCAAGTGAGTTAATATGGACTATGGTCTATTTTATACACTACAATTAAGGTAAACCTGAGTTAAAACTACAGCAAAATAAGCAAAACAGATCAAAGAAAGAGCAAATTTATGAGTTCCTGTTTTAATTTAACATTACACATCTATTTACATCAATACAGCTCACCTGGTAGATAAGGTATTAACAACCATACACCAAACCCCTTAAGATTCAAAGATGAGAGTAGACACCATTAATTTTGAATGACTGATAAAGAAATGGCTCACTTCAGCTACATTTGTCAACCCCTGTTCTTTAAGACTGTTTGCCCATACAGCCAAAGAGTAATAGTCAGCAGGGAAGAGAAGTTAACCAACAGGTAAGAAATGAAAGTCAGTATTAAAAGTGCTTTTGCTTTTAAATTGCAACTTATAGAGATGATATTTCAAACATACTTGTTATCTTCAAAGTCATGCATAGCAGGGTGAGAACAAGAAGATGAGTTATCCTTGTTCCTTTTGCTTATTATTCTGGGCTTGTGATCAAAACATTTCTGGAATATAAAAACAAGTAATTACACAGTATACATTTTAGACAATTCAAAATATACCTTAAAGGTTTTAACAGATACTTCCTTTAGTCTCTAAAGGCAGCCAGATTATTACTGAAAATCCATTTTAAAAGTTACAAAATAGTCATGCATGAACCAAAGCATTTCTTTCCACACAGTTTACTTATCTATTACCATTTTTATTTTGTTATGAGAAATAAAGCAGCACCTCACAAAGAAACATAAATAATCCATGGTATTCTTGAAGAAGTTGGGACACAGTCAAGTTGATCTTTCCAGGTCCTCCAAAAAGAGCTTCTCGACTGAAGGCTCCTTTGCGCTCCAGCGTCCACACGTCGATCTCCTCTTGGCAATAGGCAAACGTGCAGTGGCCTGGGTATCTGCACTCCTCCTCAGCAGCCACATCTCAAAGGATAGCATTCAACAGGACACTGCTTTTACACAACTTTTACTGGAAATTCATCTTAAACCTTCCACTATATCCGTTTCAAATACTTTTAATACACAAGTTACACAGACCTGTTGTAAATGGGCCACTTCAATCTAACAGAAGCAAAACCTTATGTTCAATGACTTGCTGAAAATGTGAAACTTCTCACAACAGCTACTGCACACCTTCATTAGTTATCCTGCACTAATCCTGGGCAACGATGCTGAGAACCCAGAATACCCTCTGCTCAAATAAAGCTGCTCATTAATCCACAAGTCATCTTGCTTACATCATAAATAGAGGTTCATACTGCAAAAGTCTAACAAAAATGCTTCATTGTTGCTGTTTTTAACAGTAATCATTCAACACTCAAAAGCAAAATTATTCCTGATGGAGAACAGTAGAGAAGTACACTGCCTGTTCTCTAACTGTATTAATGGTGAAAATATGGCTCTCCTTACAGCCTTTGAAATTATCAACAACCCAGAACTTCTTTCTCCACCTCCCATAAGCATAAATAAAAATTCCTTCTATATTCCACCATGGAAAAGCTGAACTGTATTACTTTAAGAGTAGGCATGACCATTTTACTCTCTGTAACACATACCTTTACATATATGATATGGTCCCACATACTGGGTCTTTGTTGGTCTTGGACGTATTTTTTTCCATGATTTATCTTCAGAGTTTTTTATTCTGCCAATTAAAATATCCTTCTTACATTTATGTTCTAAATTGGGATGGTAAGCGTAATCCAATAATTTAGGACCTGAAATGATCACAAAAATTGCTTATATTTGCATAAATTGCAGCAAACATTAACATGTCCATACACAGACTGGGACAGAAGCCCAAAAGTAAAGTACACAAGCACATTGTATAGAATTCCTACTTGCACCAGCAGCTCTGAAGAACCAAAAGTCATTAACCACCATGTTGAGTAGAATAGGAAAAAAAACACAAATACTTACAAAAAGGCAGTCTCAGCAAGAAAAAACCCACAAATTATTTTATATTTGGGGCAAGATGCTGTGTTACAACCTTAAGGTTACTTTGGGTCAGCAAATTGCTGTGCTTTTTCAAATTCCAAAGTATTCATTCCAATAACACCAGTTTAAAACTTAAATTGCTTATCTATACTAAGTCAATGCAGGTGAATTCCAGTAAATGGCTCTCTTAACCTTCAACATTTATTTTATTAGGAGAGGGACTATGTTCAGAGACAAAACACAGTCAGTAAGAAGTTCACACATGCCAAAAAGATAAATGCCAATCCCAGAACTTCGTGATTGGAAATGAAAATGTGCCTAGCTTCAAACTCTGTCTTTAGGATGGTACTAAATGAAGACATCAGGAAGAGCATCTGAAGATGAGCAATGCTCAGTGAATTTTGTTATTTGAGACTGTAAAACAAGAGCATGACCCAGTTTTCTCTGGACAAGAAGATGATGGAACAGTGTCATTTCAAAAGGCAGTAAAAGCAGGAGACACTTAAAGGCTTTGGTAGAGATGGAAATAAACAGAGGAAGTAGATACATTGACACAAAAAGTGAAGCTGGGAACATGCTATGTACTTTCACCAATATTTTATAGCTCCAGCTTCAGCAGAACATGTTCTACGGTTTTTCAAACTTCACTTTGGGGATTTTTCTAGTAAGAATAATTTTAAACTAGTATAGAAGTTCTTAAGGGTACAATAGTCATCTCCTAAAGGTTTCAATACAATTATTTATTAGTATATCAATACCAACAATACCTTTAACTTTCAACACAATGCTTGCTTTTAAGATTAGTTTTAATAGAAGCTATTGCCTTTAGAATGTGCTCTCTTTAACAGCAACAGCTCAGGCCTAAAGGATTAGTTATATTAATGGCCAATACTGGTTAAGCTCCTTTAAGTCAATACAGTGGAGTTAATTATTACTAAGGTTTGGCAGCCTCATGATTATGATTTAGAATTAGTTTGAAAGAACAATAAAACAGATGGGATGTGAAGGTTACCAGGTACTCTGAACTGCTGTTCAATTCCCCATGGCCAATCAGAGAGAGTATTGCAAGTTTTATTTAGTCTTGAGCAAAGGTGTCACTCTTCACAGTACCCTGGGGTTTGGGAGGAAAGTGGATACAGAATGTGAATGACCTGACACACAGGGAAAGCGTGTGGTGATTTGTGCTGGGTTTAGAAATAGGAATCAATTAGGACAAGAAATAAAGATAAGAGGAAAGAAGATGAAACAGTGATTGAAATACTTCACCAACCATAAGATCGTGCTACATCTGCAAAGAACAAGTCAGGATTAACACGGTTTAGAAGCCAACAGTGTTGAACTACCAAGATTTTACATGTATGCTTTTTAATTAAAAAAAAAACAGAATCAACCCCATCAAGTGCAATAGCTCCTTACCTTTTTTGACAAAACATAACTGGCAGGCCTGTCTTAGCTCATGTGTGCCTTCCAGTGGGTTCCTTCCCGCCAGTGCTGGAGACACAGGTATATTAGCAGTTGTACTGCTAAAAACATTGGAAAAGTCATTTCTAGTTTGGCCTGCAATTCCCATGTAATTTTCGGACCCAAACAAACTACTAGGACCATTTATCTGTTGAAAGAAAGCATATTTTACTTGACACATAGAAGTTAGTTATCTACAATTAAAATTTAACCTACTGAATTTTTTCTTCAAAGCCATAATATGAACTTCAAACACACATCTGAGAAGGGACATGAAGATTTTACAAAGGCCACATACACAGCACAAACTAAGCATAAAACAAGAGCCAACCAGGTACAGGCAGAACAGCAGCCTTTGCCAGGCTAATTATTACTCCCTCCTGCTCCCAAGGATACAATCCTTCTTGCCACCCTTCCCCAAGCAATCAATGCCAGCAGCAGGACTGAAAATGCACAGCACAACTGCAATACACAGAGCAGAAGATGCTCACACACAAGGTGGCATCTGCTCTGCTCCTGTACTAGGACAGCTCTTCAGGAGGCCTAGTGTTTGGTACTCAGATCATAAGGGATTTTAAATTGGTTATTTTACAATTCAACAGTGTTTTACAGCAAGTTCCTCAGAATGGAAAATGGTTGTGACTGTACTCAAAATTTGCATACATAAAACAACCTCCATACATTTTTTGTGTTGCTGTTCCTGTGAGTTCTCACACAAGCATTTTCCAAGCCAGAACCCACTTTTAATGGTAGAAGTGTTATTTTTTTTAACAAATAGAAACTTCAGCTGTAAAAGTTCAGATCTGTGTAAAGCCTCCAAGGTGTTAACATTTGAACTGATGTGAACAAAAACATGAAAAATACTTACAAACAATGGGGAATTATTGCTGCTAAGTGTTGGTGTTCCATCTCTAGAAGCTGAACTTGAGATGTCTAAAGGAATAAAAAGATATTTTTAATTAAATGAGTTGCCCAGAACATCCCGTGCAAAAAATAATTTCATTCCTGAGAAATGTCAGAGGTTTGGGGTTTTTGACAAACTCTACAGTAAGTTTGTTTTTTTTTAATTATGTAAAAGCCCCTTGTAAACATCTGGGCTGAAAAGTTATTAAGCAATCATCTTCAAAATATACACCTGGTTACCACCAGCAACAGCTTCACAGGCAGATACTAAAGCAACATGAAGATACTTGTGCAGTACTAAAAGGGTAACAAGATAAGCAATATCTGACTGTGAAAAAATGAGGAGAAGAAAGAGGGGTAAGAGGATTCTTCAATTTTTGATTTTATTCTGTAAATCTGGCTGTGTTCTGAAGACAGCAATTACCTGTAACACTGGTAATTAAAGACAAAACTCTATTTTATCTTTTTTAGTTCATTATTTGTGTCTTGTTATTTCACATACCTGATTTCACTACATAATTATAGTCTGAGTAGTTTGAATCCAGGCATGTAATACTGGTATCTTTTCAGAGTACACAGTTACATTACCCTTTTAGAATTCCTGTTTATTGCCAAAGCATGACAAATAGTTTAAGCTGTAAGAACAAGTTTGTTTAAAAAAAAAAGTTTGAGGGAATACTGTTCTTCTTTAAACTTATTCACCTAAAGCAAATAAATTTACATAACAGATACAGAAAAACTACACAGAAGGAGCTTGCAGCATTCTTATGCAGACCCCAAGGAAAATAAAAGCTTTATTTATGAATTCTTTTATACAACCAACACTAGAAACTATTAGCACAGCTCAAATGTTATGTGTTAAATATTACTAATAGCTGTGAAAACTAATTTGTTAAAAGGAAAAGCCACTTGGCTCATGCACAACTCCCATCATCATAAAAGGTTAAATATTAAGATTCATTTCTTACCTCTTTTTGGGTCACCGATCGAAAAGGTGCTTAATGGTGAACAAAAGTTTTCCAGTGAAGAAGCCAAAGGCTGTGAAAAGATTTCTGACAGAGAAGCTGAAGGAACAAATCCTGCAGTAACTGGCAGTGTCCCCAACAAAGAGGCAGAGAAAGGTACAGTAGGAGCTACACTCCCTGCAGGAATTGGTCCTCTGGCTCCTGTAGTTTGCTGGGAAAAAAATAAATTTAAAAAGAGTGTTCAGACCAAGCAAGAAAGGCCACAAGAACATCATGTGCCACGGTATTTCTTTTAGTCAAGTTTCTGCCAAGTTTTTATAAACCTACTGAAAAACATCAGTGAAAGGTACACTACAGTCCTGCAGAGAGCTGCAGTAACCAAACCCTAAACAATGCCTTAGGTGCAAGGCATTACCCACTCATAAACACTTGAAAGGTTTGGTTGCCAGACACTTACTAAGTTAGTAAAAGATTTGGATTTTTTATCCATCAGATCATAGCTGAACTTCCAAATTAAGTCAAAAGCACAGAGACCAGGGAAGAGCAGGAAGAGTCAGATACCAACAGTATTTCTTTCTAAATAAAGCAAATGCAATTCAAACTGTAGCACAGCAAAGAGATACAAGTTGGCTTTGAGGTAAATCCAATCAAATGATAATACATTCTGCAAAGGCCAGGTCCCATTCTTTCCTCCCATGAAAAATAACATATCTTTACACTTCTGTTAAGGACCTGCCAAGTGGGGGAGGCTCCCCTCCCTTCCTCCTGCCATCCCTCCTTGTCTGGATGTTGAGTAAGTAGGTCTGCACAGAGCCTGCCCAACAGAAACTCCACGTTCCCCAGTTATCAGTCTTTATCAGAGCTGTACAGCTCACTCAACTCTACACTCCATGAGACTGCAATTCCTCCTGAAGACTGCAATTCCTCCTGGCTTTCTTCCTAGGATCTCTTAAAAATAATTACCCTCTCCATTTCCAAAATACTGTCTAAAACATGAAGTGCATAAAAATAGAAAATTAGAAGCCCAAGCATTTTTGATTTAAAGATGTACAACTGTAAATCAGAGTTGAATGAGGAATTAAAATCACAGCTAACTGAAGAACTGAACGTGCCACAGCCTCATTCAACACTGCAATACTAATACAATACAAAATAAATACTCCCCATGACTGGCAGGGCCAGAGCAAGGAGTCAGTAATCTTGGTAGTAAGTTCAGACATCTCTGCTCATCAATCAGAGCTCTCATTTTCACTAACAACTGAGGAACTCTGGAGGCTTCACAGTCTGCTCTAGGTCTGGCATAGTGGTCTAAGTAAGAACAACACTTCATTTAACTGAATTTCTCTAATATCTCTTCTAAAAATACAAGAAGTCAGACTCATGATGGTCTCTTTCTGTTCAGCCAGGTGGTGGATCTGGACAAAGCTCTGACTGCAGAGATACCAGTGAGCACCCTACAAGGCCAAATACCACTCTGCAGCAATGATTTTTCCTTATGTTTAACCATAGTTTCTACAGCTACAGGGTGAGCATTCCAACACACTCTTCAGGTTCTAAGAGTCTTTCTTTTTGTATAAAACCTCCCCAAAAAGCCACACTAGCCTAGACTTCAAATGTCCACTTCTCACATTACTTCCTCTAAGTGCCACTGGTAGTAGCATAACAGCATTTCTGAAGTAGCAGTAGTCCTGCTACCTTTACAGCCATATTTACAACAATCTGCACCTGGAAAAAAAATAAATCAATCTGACTATGCCCAAAGATAGCTCAGTGCAACTAGGAAAGGTAACACACACTTCACCACTAGTCCACTTGACAAAAATATGAGATCCCACTCATAAAGGGAGTCTTTCAAGAAAAAAACCAAAGGAAGTCTTACCATTACACTTTCATCTGGATCAGGCACAGAATCAAGTAACTCATCAAGTTCTTCTCCAATAATTATATCTCCATCTCCACAATCTAAACATGCTTCTGGCATAGAGAAAGAAACATTCCCTCCATTTGCCAGCACTGCAGAAGGTAAAGGAACCTTTTCCATCTGAAGAGGCATAACAGTAGGTAAAGGTGGTACAGGTACTGGTGAGACTTTAGACACTTCAGAAACAAAGTTTGATGAAGAAGCAGCAGAAACCATCTCTTGTTTCTGGTTAGATAAATCTGAAATAGGTAAGATGGGAATGACTGGAACCTTTGTTCAAAGATGTGAGAATTTCTTGCATAACTTCTACCCTGACAACGTGGAGGGTGAGGGAGCAAAGAAATGTGAAGAATGTTTAAGCAAAACCACATTAAATATTTTCAGCTTCCATCAACTTCCAAACTTCTCAGTGTTTATTTATTACCCAAGCTAAAACAGACAGAAAAAAAGTTACAGGCCTGGTACTTTACTGAATCTTTGGCATATTCTGCCCTTCCCTATTTTTTCAAGTTAAAGAGGACAACATGGAGATGATCACTACAGGAGCAGGTACAATCATATCAGGAAAAGGAAATTTGCTCAGCCACTTAAATATGCAGTTTTAGAGATAAACAGATCAGACTTTTACCCCAGTACTTTCAAATGACCAGATGAATTTTCTTCTTAATTCTCCTAACACAATGAGATACAGATGGCATATCTAGCTCCCTAGCATTAGTAATGTAACACAACAAGACTCACCTAACTCAATATCTTCTACAGAAGAATTCTGTAAATGAGAAAAAAATACCTCTCAGCCACAAGAGCAATTAAAAATTTCCAAATAAGTATTTACAGACAAAGAATGTAAGCCCTCTCAAATCTTGGTTTTATAAAATCTCAAATTTATGAAGTCTAATGTAATTTAAAGGTCAAATAATTTTTTAGATAAAGCATCCTTTGCAGACTGAAATCCACTTACTGTATCACTAAAAATTTCCAACCAGCCAACAAAAGTGAGAGTGATACTTCAGGGAAGGAAAGAGTCTCAATGGTATCTTAAATGAGCTGTTCCTACATTTCTCATTCATTTACAGCTAAATTGTCTATAATCCTGTGCAAGAAGATAAAGATGAACTCCTTTCACTACTGCTATTCAGACACATTACAAAGAGCAAGATAAATTTAAGTTCAGCTGCTAAGGAAGATCAAATTTGGACAAATGCATGTAAGTAAAAGGGATTTTATCCCAGCACCCTTCATTTTGGTAATTGTCAACTAAATAAAATAAAAAATAAACCCATTAACTTCGCTCTTGCCTCAGGACATGAAAAATAAATATATTCATTGCACTGGATTTAATCTTTTAGCTAACATTATTCTACAAGAGAACTTGAATGATAATCTTATCCTAGTCTGCCATAAATATACAGCAAAACTGAACACAAAGACCCAAAGAACCCTAAAGTCCCAAATAACAGGCTCTAATATAAAATCTCAATTGCACCACTGTCCCTTTATCATCATGAAACTATGAAATAATTATTCCCTGTAGTTTACAGTCAGCTTGCACTTGGAACATGTAAAACCTTACCTGAGTTGATATATCACTAGAAACTGAATTTGAGGAGGGTGGCTACAAAGAAAAGATACTTTCATTAAATACAAATTTGATATCAAAAGAGGGAAGCCTTAATGTAAAATGTTAAAATAAAATCTTACCTTTGCTCTTACATATGCTTTCCTTATTTTTAACCCTAATTTTTGAGCTAGTTCTTGGGTAAGCTTAATCACACTTTCATCCTAAAAGACATAAATAAAATTCCATAATTTACATGTACTGTCATCAAGCAAAGACATCTGTTTATATCTCAGTCTGTATTCTGCAAGATCCCTATATGCAGGATGTCTCAAAATGCTGCTTTATTCTTTCACAAACAGAGGGCTGACACCTAAATCTGAAAACACAGCTACCCTCAAGCAACAACTATGAAAATGGACAGTATCCTCCTTCACCTTTTATCTGGATTCAGCATAATGTAAAGATATTCCAAAACCAGAGAAATTCAGAGAAGTGTTCTGCTGGGGCTTTTTTTGTGGGTGGTATTTTTCTTTTGCTTATTTGAGGAGGGCATTTGTTCTTTAAGGGGATGAGGGTATTCTCTTGTTTTGCTTTTACACAAATTGAGGGCCATATTCCTGATTACCAGAAGAGCTACTACATGGCACTGATGAATACTTCATGAGCACTCTATATTTTGGGAGAAATTGCATCATACAACTAGAATTAAAAATGTCATCATATTTCCCTCTGTCCTACAGTTATAACTACCCATTTAAATTATTTTAAGGTTTAGTATTCAGATTACATCCTACAGCTATGAAAAGCTATTTATAAAACTTATATAAAGGCATATTAACCTTAAGCAAAAACATTCAAGATCTGGAGGTGCAATGTGAGGATCCAAAGTCCAAAGTTACACATTCAGATGAACTGTTTATGTCTTTGGAAACACAAGTGAAACCTCCTCTCTGTCGAGAGGCAAACCTGTGCCTAACACTTTGTCTAGTGTCTCACTGTAGATTTGCTGCAGCAAGGTGAAAAAGCAGCAAGTCAGTGTTCTACCCTGTGATCAGTCTATTTTGAGCAAGGCATGTAAAGATTCCAGCAGCATTTAAGTTCAAATCAGGAATTCATTTCTGAAGTGAAATCTCTTCATCTCCCTCACTCACGGCATTTTCATTTGCATCATGAAGGGTCCCAGAGAACCAAACTGGGTTTGGATGTACTAAAGCCCTGCAGGAATGCACCTGATGCACACCAGCTCTTAAAAAATCCCAAAACAATAAAAAACCAAACCAAACCACCCAAACAATCATGGACAGATGATCCTCAGGACCAGCTTTTCAGTGTACAGATCATTCCCTATGCCACACACTGCCTGCTAACACAGACAGAGCCCGAGATCAGGGTGCACAGCAAGTGATTCACAGGGAGGACAATGCACTGCTGAGTGTTATGAAACACTTGGAAAGCTAAAACACAGTTATCAAAAGAATAAATGTACATTATAATTATGGTGGGGTTCTCTTCATGTCATAGAGAATTTTAAACAATTAATTCAGTGCTTCTAGTGCTCACTGCAAACATTCATGGCACTTGACCCCTGCTGCATTTCTTCTGCTGAAAGTTAACACAACAAACTGAGCTTGGGCACTGCCCTCAGTCTGCACTGCCACAAGGAAAAAATAATGCTTAGACAAATAAAAAAATATTTTAATGCATTAAAAAACCCCAAACCAGAAGAAACAACCTTGGTCTTGAATTAAGTACATGTCTCAAAACTTTAAAAATAATCACCAATATACAATTCACCCACCTGTGGCACAGCAAGAGAACATTTTGCTACAGCATCATAAGCCTTCTTATACCTTCCCAGTTCATTCAAAGCTTTTGCTTTGCGATAGAGAGCTCTGAAATTGTTTTCATTCAACCTTAATGCTATCTCACAGTCTTCTAGAACTTTTTCATGCAATCCCTAGGAGGAGAAAAAAGAATAAAAAGCCACTAATCAGAACTATTATCATGGAAACAGTGAATTTGAACTGTATTAGACAAAGGTATTGAAACACTATCAAACATCCACCGAGGCCACTGTACAGTGCATTTGTAAGTTTTGCTACATCACCAAATTAGGCAACTAAAAGCAAGTAGGGCCATCATTATGTAAAATCCAGTAACAGTTACAAAGAAAATTTAGCTCTTTCACAAGAGCCATCTTGTTCCACAGAGAAAGCAGCCAACTCAGTGCAGTCAGCAGTGTAAATGGATAAAAATACTGTTCCATCAAATTCCAAGCCTAGTATGACTCTTTCATGTTAATTCTAGTATTAGTAACTAAAAATACCTCAATTATACGTGTAAAAAGATTTTAAAGAATGTGCCAAAGTGATGATTTGAAACATGTCAATCCTCAAACTACCATCAAGACCTTTTCACCCACTAGACTTGGTGTCTTCATAGTCTGTTTGCATCCTGCTGGGGAGAAACCCCAGTGTGAGCAGAAGCTTACCATATTTGAAAAACACGCGATCCTGTTCACGTGCAGCTTCTCTAACACATCATCAGAAACATGGATTTCTTCTGAATTAGCATAATCAGCTATGTTTATAGCTTCTGTATAATGACTCAGTGATCCTCTCCAATCACCTTCTCGATACACATCATTTCCCTCATGAAAAAGATTTCTAACAAGATCTCGTATAAATAACTGGAATAAAGAAAAGAAAAACTCATCAACAGCAGTTGCTTGTTTATCTTCCAGACTTCCAAGGAAAATTTTAAATAGAAAATTTATACTTGTAACTTCATGGAAATGCAAAACTTTTGTCCACATTAGTGTTTTTCTTCTGACATTTTTCCAAGACAATCTCAGAGATGTATATATACACATATGTTCCATATATTCTCTCAGCAAGCAGCAGCCATAGCAACTGACAAGGCAGGAGAACATGAAAGCTGCTTTTGCAGAAAGGGTTTTTTCATCAAAATGTGAATGACTGCATTTTTATCTAATATGTTCTCAAATCCAGTGAAACCACCTACCACTGGAAAAAGAACTAACAAGATGAATCTGAAAATACAAGTCAAAATTAGGCAAAATCATAACACATACAGAAACAAAATATGTTCTGAAGGTTTCTGCGACTGAAGTCCTTTTATCTCACTTCTGCTGTGCTACTCTGACCTTTACTCAGAATAGCACATTGTTTTATTCCATTAATGCCACAAATTCATCCCCAACACCAGTAGAGAAAGACTTCATCTCTGCTGCTGCCTGAGTAAATTCTGAATACCTGTATCATAATGTTAGTACTTGTCCAGTTCCAATATTGAGACTTTAAAAATTACCATTCATATTATACCATCACCTAAATGATGACTAAAACCAATATTAACTATAATAATATAGGTCCATGTTAAAAACCCTTCTGGAAATTAAAAAAATCATTTCATTACCTCATACTGTTCTTGCGTCCCTGGATAGGGCAAAGTGGATCTAGAAAAAAATTACAAACTTCATTTATTACACATATTGCTTAAAAGACAATCACACTGAGGAATGCTGGTTCTTAGTAAAAGCAGTCTTGCTTCTGCAACAGGCAAATCTCTGAATTTTGCCCATAGCCTGCACTGAACAAGGAAAAGTGCTGTAGATGAGTTTTGATTAAAAACTGTGCTTTCTTGTTACTAATGGCTCATTTTCTTTTGAAGTTACATGGTCAGTCTGAACTCTGCTTTTCAAAATGTGTTAAGGTTTTGAATGCTTTCAGAGTTTTAGACATCACTGTTGTTTATTTAAAATCAATTTCCTTCCTCTCCTCCCCTGTGCAGAACTGTATTATAAATGAAGAGAACTGAAATTTTCTTGTAAGTACTATAAAATGACAAATTATCTGTCAAAAAACCACATCAATTTTAATTAAGTCATATCAATGACACAATAGGAATTTTAAGAGTTCTTTCATCTGACATGCAACAGAAATAAGCACAGAAATAAGGTCTTTACTGCTACAATTTCAGGAAGAAAAGCAGGAATCATTGCCTTTTCCATAGAGGTTAACTGAGATTCTGTTTTTAAATAGTTTTTAAATGGTCAGGGGTTTGGGGGGATGTTTTGTTGTTGAGGTTTTTTTTAGTTGGTTGGTTGATTTTTTGTTTGTTTTTGTTTTCAAAGAATGCCATGTATGAGCAGGGAACTAGCATGAAATTTCAAAATAATTTTAAGATAGCCAGGACCTTCAAAAGAATTTGGCATTGACCCAAATGAAAATTACATACTCAGATGATTTTTCAATCAGTTAAATTTTAGCTCCAGAGAGTTAAAACATTTAGGTAGTGGTGAGCAAACCCATCCCTTTCAGTAGCAACCTAGATTCAGGGGTAGCTATTCTAAAGATGGATTATCAGGCTAGCAACATTTTCTACCCATAAAAAAAAAAGATTAAATGCTAATTTTTCTCAAAGGCAGGAAAGGAGTAACCTCTCACCTTCAATTTGCTCTGTTTAGGAACAAAAAGAAGTGCTGTATTTTCTTTAGAGCTGCTCCCTGTTTAACGTGTTAGTGCTAGCAAATATTCTGAGGAGAAACACAAAAAGCCTCTCCCAGAGCCATCCATCTCACAGAAATATATGTACACATGTGAATAACAGAGAGGAATAAAAACCACAAAATCATACTCTATAAACTGGAGTCCTTTCTTAATGTCCTGTTGTCTAGTGCTTCTCTCTTCCGACACATTGGACATGTTATCCTGAACATCCACTTTTCGGAGATGCCACTCCTCAAAAAGGAAGAGAGAGAAATGGCTGTTAAATACATTTCTGTGAGCACCTGGACCAGAAGGATGCACCCTGACATGCACACTAAGTGCACTGTACAAAGATGACTCGGGTTCAGAGAGCACTGCAGAAACTCCTGACACAACTGAAGCGGCCACAGCGACAGAGGGAGAAGCCCCAGGCCACAACCAACACCCCCCATCAGCACCCAGTTACACAACATTTCTGCAGAGAACCATTCTTCCAATTTCTCATTTATCTTTGGTTTCCATTCAGAGTCCTGCCTGTGGAACTGCACCAAGCTACAAGCCCAGCTTTAAGGGATTACTGCTAAACTGAGCTGAAGTTCCACATTGTCCCCTTGTAATAGCTTTACACTTCATTGATTTGCTTCTTGAAGTAGAAATAAACTCAAGATCCTGGTATGTTTATTAATAAAACCCAAACTGATGAGAAAGCTACCATGAAGTCTAGTTCTACAGCATCTCATCATCCTCCAAGCACTGAGGTGAAATTAGAAGCAAACACTACTGCTTTATTAATATCAACCAGTTGGCCAAGGTGAAAACCTTGGACACTCTACCAAAGTAGCAAAGATTGCCTATTTCACTTGAAAACTGAATTATTTCAATGTAACTCCACATCATCAGCTTGACATTTCAATTTAATTTGTCTCAATCAGTGATTGTTTTTTCAGTCTTTGTCTTTAATTTACTGGATTTACAAATGCTCAAAATAAACAAGTTAAATTGATCTGCATAACCTTCAATATAAGGCTATTTGAAGTATTTTGTCACAACTGTACATGGTTATGCCCAATTTTGAGGTAAGAATACAACTTATTTTTCCAAAAAAGGACCACTAGGACAAAGTTTTATTCTGAAAATACTCAAGTTCAGAAAAAGGCTTTTAGCTAGAGGAGATGCATATGTTTTTTGGAGAAAATTACCTTTTGTAGAAATTTATAGTTACAAAAAATTGAACTACATGCAGTACATTTCTGTTAGTCTTGAAACTAAGTTTAAAAAAAGCCAGTATTTTGTGCCAGGTTGCCATTTCACATCAACGGCAGAAGAATGAAAACAAAATAAAATGAAAAACAAACTAACCCTCAGCAAACTCCACTAAATCCCAGCTGAGGACAGAAAAAGGCTGCAGAAGATACCCTACCTTCTCTGAATGATTTGGAATAAGGAAACAAACTGAAGAATTTTCAGCTCTAATAATGTTTACAAATCTTTTCAAAGCCCCTTTAATGAATGTATGAAGTCTAGAGTACTTCAAGTCATTTCAAGTTAGTCCTCTTGTAATACATTCCTAAAATGAGCATAAAAAATGAGTAATTTTCTTAAGGTCACCAAACAAATTATTGGAAGCACTCCAAGGTCCCCATTTCACCTCACTTCCCACTGTGACCTGTATGAGAGCAAGCTTTATAAAAAACATGAAAATAAAACTGAGTCTTTAGATAAATATCATGGACAGCTGGGGTAGTTCACGAACAGGAATTTCTCAGCTATTGCTTGCCTGGGTATATAAATAGCCCTCAGTAATCTACTCTCCAGAGAGGAGCTGTTTTTCATGTTATTTCATGCATCATCTTTTCTTAATAATATATACTGTGCTTTTGGCATCTATATAATAAAGACTTTCATTATATGATAAAAGTTTTAATAAATAACAGCATATTTATGAAGAAATGAAAATACAAATGCCTAAAGGGCATTTTCTTGGGCATCTGAATAGTTTTTATTTACTCACTCGTGGATTAGGTTTTAGAATTCAAACTAAGTCATGTAAGAATAAGAAATTCCCACACTAACTGAAGAAAGCAGGAATATTAGCACATACTTTCCTCTGAAGTAAGCTTTCAAAAACACATTTCAGTCCTGTGAATTAACAGCTGACAATGTAATACCTTGCCACACAAGAGTCTTGCATATGCCACAATCTGGGTAAATAATAAGCTTTACTAATTTTAAGAAATCCCAGTATTCCACCCCAACTTGCAAAGAGATGAAGAAAGTCCAAAACAGGAACACCTGCCTTTATTTATCCCCTCCAACATAACATTAAGAATGATATATTGAACTTGAGGACGTGCAGATCTCCACAATAAAGTTAATGGAAATGCTACAAACTGGCATCACTTACAAGAATAGCTAGCAAGTGATGAACATATGTGAGCACTGAAATTTATTATTCAAGGCAGTTTTCTATTTTTTTCCTACTCATTTGCATCCACAAGATATTCAGGCAAAAATTACCTTTTCTTAGAATACTTTGACAATCAAATTGCCCCAATATTTGATGATTTTGCAGAGAATTTAAAATTGTTTCAGAGAACACCTTTAACAGTATCTCTTCCATCCAAATTTTCCTTATGTCCTCTGAAGCAACCAGAAACATGTTAAGACTCAGTTATATACAAGGCAAATAACAATCATGTCTTGCCTTTTAATGTCATCCAAACATTTTTCAAGATGAAACCCCCACCTATGTAGCAACAGCCCTTCTCCATTTGCAGGGAAAGAATTTACAGGAAAATAAACTTATGTACATGCATACATTTAAACAGTTTAAATGATGCTTTGTTGCTTGAAAAATTACAAGAAAAGCAAAGCCTGTGCTGTTGTTTTACTCTTTGTGCAATTCACTCAGAGAAACAACCTAAAATAAAGAAAAAACAGTATGGGAGCTAAAAAGAAAAAAGCAGACTAATTAACATCACAGGCAGAATTAACTGTTGCATTAAATGCAGTATTTCTACAACTGCTGGTAGGAGACCAATACAAGCTCCATTTACTAAATGCACCAAAGAAAGAAAAATCTGCCTGAGCCCCAACATTAAACAACAATATATCTTATTTTAACTTCATCACAGCCTTTAACTCGTCCTGTTTGCCAGAAGCAGAAGCCAAGTGACAGAAAGGACTCTGCCAGGAGCCAGTGACACCTTCCCTGACAGATGCTGGGCCACTCACACAAACAGGAGATGGGAAGGACCAAGGTCTGTGCCAGTGCAGCAGGAACACCTCCACTTCCCTCTTCCACAAAGCCACTTATGCCTCTCATTGGTTTCTTGCCTTCCTTCCAGCACAGGGCAAGACAGTTTTCTTCTTTCCTGTATTCTGGCACTTCTAAGGCATTCAAGATCCATTTTAAAGGACATTCCCATTATCCAGCATACACCATGTGCCATATTCAGGCACAAGGGCTTTGAGTACCATTGCTAGACTATCTCTGCAAAGCAAATCTCTGGAACACAAGTGAATAAATTCATACAGAATGAAGAAATTGAGTTTTTCTATAGAAAGAATACAGGCCTTGGCTACTGTAAAAAGGAAGGTCCTGCTGTGTAAAACTTTAGAGAGTTGAGCCTTTCCATTTCCAAACTGCAGGACCAGAGAGCAACTATTTACAATTTGCCATGTACACAACTTCCCCCAGCTGAAAATTCAGTCCCACAGGCCAGGCAACTGGGAAGGACTGATTCCTTCTCCTCTCGCACAGAGTTTTGCACATTGCCTATTCAGAGATTAATGGAGAGTGCTGTGGAAATGCATAACATCATTTGGGGACCAGAACTACTCCCCCTGGGAATTAATGACCTTCAGCTGACCAAATAATTCTGTTACTGTTTTTTATAGATATTTATGGCTCTAGCTATTATAAATACTTCAAGTAAATACTCTCTGCACCTTCAGGCCTAAGTGCTGAAAACAACTGAAAGTCAGTGATCCTTGGTGCACTTCTCTCTCCACAGAACTAAAACTGACAAAGCAAGTACAGTGTATAGATGTGTCCTTTTAAATTACAGGAGCATATCCTCTTGCCATGTATCACAGAGCTCACTATTAACACAATTACTGGGTTGCAGGAATCACAAATTAGATCTCTGCACAGTAAAAAGCACATCAAAAATTTTATCAGTATTGCAGTTGATAGATCTCTGTCAGCCTCAGTGATCCAGCTCAATTACTGAGTAAAAGCACACCAAGTGAAGAGACCCCCTCCTGTATTCTAGCATCAGCCTTCTCCCTCTCAATTCTGGCAGAAATTAACTCATCATCTGCTCCATCATACGTCAAAAGTATGGTCAGAAGCCTGTGTATAAAACAACACCACAAACAGCTCACCAATGCTTCCATACAGAAAAACTGTACTCCAGAGGAGAGAAGTCACACCCCAGAATAAAGGGAACACTGCAAAGAGAGGAGCAGGACTGAAAGAGAACGGCAGCAGAGAAGGTATGACAAACAGGCAGGCAGGATAAATCCCTCACACGGCAGAAGCCCATCTCTGCTGCTACCTCCTGCACCACTAACAGCAGCAACAAGCACAACACAGGCAGGCATTTGGATCCAAAAGCTATAGATGTGTAATTCCCACCCCAGGGGCACAGGAAAGCAGAACTCTGCCTCAGCAGAGCCAAGTGAGAAGTGGCACACTTGCAGCTACACCCAAAGCACTTCCTCAAGAGATGCCACCAGCACCAACAGCTCCATCACCCCCAGCTCCAACCAGCCGAGGATCCAAGGGCATCGAGCACAGGCCAGCACAGAATAAGCCTTGTCAGAGAGCAGACTTGTCAAAGCCATTTTATTGCCCATCCCAACCATCGCGCAGATTAAAAGCGTAATTACAGATAATGAAGTACAGTGCAAACCAAAGCGTGCCTTACAGAGATTGTAAACTGCTCACCAGACTTGGACTGGCATCAAAATAAGGAAGGGAAAATAGAAATCTTAATACAAAATCTGTACAAAACAAATGTGTTCCTCAGACAGCAAAAGCACAAAAGATTTATGTTTATGTTCACGCATCATTGAGCTGTTCTATGAGACATTTCCAACATGCAAGATGCTGGAAGAGAAACAGGAAAAACATTACACAACACACATTTCAATAGTTCCCAGTTAACTCCTCTGCTTAATCTAGTACTTCTGACCACAATCACAGAATTCTGTTATGTCAGCTCAGAAAACCACCTAACGCAGACTAACACGGTTCCACTTTTTATTTCTAAAAAGTGAACTTGACTGTAGTCAAAATGAAATATCCGAATAAAAGTAAACAGAATATATAGCGGTAATATAAGACCTAATCATTTCCCACTCTTCACTTACCTTCGGTATTTAGTTGCATCTCCTCCCACTTCTTCCCTACCCACAAAATAGTAAGATAGTGTTCAAGATTTATTTTGTATTTTTCACGGCTTTGCTACAATCCGTGTAAGAAACAGGAGAGAACAAAGACGCTTTGTGAAGTCACATCATTTCCCCAGGAAATTAAGAAGTGGGGCTGAAAGACTTCGGTTTATGTTTCTCTCAGGTATTTCTGTAAAGAACAGATTCAAAAGTCTAACTGAAGGAGGAGCATCTTACCAATAAACCCAGATTTATCAACAGGATTTAAACCAAGATAAACTTTGATACTCCATTTTCATTACTACAATCGACAATAAATTTGCGTTTCATCGCTCCTTTTGGTTCTGGGGTTGTTTAGGGGTTTCTTTCCCGCTTCCTGTAAGGCAGTTCTGACTTTCCCTACGAAAACACCTGAGCGCTGCCGCCCGGAGCTGCCCTAGCTCGGGCACCCTGCGGGGCTGGAGGACCGGCACAGGTCACCGAGCACTCGATAGCGCGAGCGCCCCGCGAGCGAGCCCCGGGGGCCGCGGGCAGAGGACGGGCCGGGCCCGGCCTCCGTCAGCGCTCTCGGGGTTTGC
>VZRX01024257.1:0-37427 GCA_013398075.1 Notiomystis cincta | reverse complement strand
GATTGGCTGGCTGCCTGTGGCGCCGCTCCCGCGCGCCTTCCCCTTCAGTGGGCCGGAGCCCGCCCCGGCCGGAGCGGGGCCCGGTGCGGGCGGTGCCGTGGGACCGGGTGGGACCGGGTGGGACCGGGTGGGACCGGTTGTACAGATACCGGTACGACCGAGCTTGGGGCCGCCAGCACCCGGGGCCGCCGCGGCCCTTTAAGGCTCCGGTTGGTTCTCCCGGAAGCCGCCTGACGTGAGCAGCTCGCGGGATTCGTCCCGCGCAGTGACGTCACGCCTGGCGCCGTGCGCGCGCCTCGGTGCCCGGAGGTGCTGAGGCGGCGGGGCCGCGCTCCGCGCAGAGCGGCGAGCGGGAGCCGCGGGGCCCGGCGTTTCTCGTGTGGGGACGCACAACTTGGAAATGCCTTTTGCCGATAAAAGCCCCTGAGGGAGCCCGGGGCCGAGGCGGCGCTGTGCTGTCGTTGCTTTAAGCGGCGGCCGTGGTCAGTCTGACGGGCGGCTGGCGCAGGCCGGGACACGTTCCCTGGGCCGGGCACATGCTCTCAGACGAGAGGAAGTGGGTTGCCCCTCTCTGACAGAGGGCGTAATTGTGTTCCGATAGCATCCCGAGGAACATGGTGAAGGGGCTGGCGGGGAAGCCATTTGAGGAGTACCTGAGGTCACCTGTCTTGTTCAGCCGGAGGGGACTGAAGTCAGACATCACTGTGGTCTTGCAGCTTCCTCCTAGGGGCCAGTGGAGGAGCAGGCACTGATCTCTGGTGACCAGTGACAGGACCCGAGGGAATGGCTGAAGTTGTCTCAGGGGAGGTTTAGGTTGGATATTAGGAAAAGGCTCTTCCCCAGAGGGTGGCTGGGCACTGAGCAGGCCCCCCAAGGAAGTGATCACAGCACCGAGCCTGACAGTTCCAGAAGTGTTTGGACAGGGCTCTCAGGCACAGGGTGGATTCTTGGGGCTGTCCTGTGCAGGACCAGGAGCTGGACTCAATGATTTTTGTGGGTCCTTTGCAAGTAAGGATTTTCGATTCTGTTTTCTTTTTTTCAGCAATATTAGTGATGGCAATATCAGTAATGCAGTCAACCAGTCTTGTACAGATGCCCCCACAAATACTGTGGTAACTGATGTGACCTGATGGTAGGACTGCATCAAGAAATCTTTAGAAGTTCTAACCAGAATAGCATGAAGATTAAACTATCACTAATCAAAACAGGAAGGAATGTAGCCAATTAGTAGTTTATCAGGTGAAGTTATGCTGATGGAAAGTTCCTTGACTTGGTGAGGCCTAAAACATTAATTATTAATAAATTAATGTATTAAACATTGTTCCAGTCTAATTACCCTAGAGGGACTGTATCTAAATTGTTGAAGCTTTGCTTTGAGGCTTTTCCCAGCTCCAAGGGGTGAATTACCTCGTGCTGATCTCAGCCCTGTGATTCTTGAGACTAAGTGTGACAATTCAATCACAGCAGTCAGATATTAAGTAGTTAGTGCTTAAGTCTATAATATGGCACTCAACAGATCCTTGAGAGTCATGGTGGAATTGGTCCTTTGCTGACTGCAGGATCTAAGGGGACATGGGGGAAGCAGAAAAAGATCATGCATAGAACAACAGTTATATCCATGGATCATAAACCATGAAATAGACCATAAAAATGGTAAAAAGGCTTATCCAATTCCAAATTACGATTGTTTGAACACTAAGCAGCTTAAGAAAGCAAGCAGTGTGATCATTCTTATCCAGAACAACAAACCACAGCTAAGGTAAACCCCTGTGGCTGGAAGTAACATAATGAAAATATTAATCTTAGCTCTTAATCCTTTTGATTTATAGGTATTATATAAATCATATTGCTGACTTTTTCCAAGCCTGCTGTTAGGATTTGCTGCATTCTGTTCACCTGGAGAGAATGGCCTGTTGGGAATTCCTGACTACTTTGGGAATACTTCAAATGTAACATAGACTGCAAATGTGAGCCTGAAAATCACATCAGGTAAAGCTGAGTTAATAAAATGTCTATATAAATACCTTGCCTTTGCAACTTAGAAAACACAATAAATTTGGAGTTAGAATTAGGAGGTTATTGAACGAGTTCCTGACTTTAAAAGTTACATTCCTATAAAATATGGAATAAATTTATGAAACAAAGCAAGCAAAGGGATTTCTCCTGAACTCTGAACAAACTTTCGGGGAGGAGAAAAAAACAGTCTGATTTTTTATAATTCAAGTATTCTAAAGAAAATTGTTTTAGAACAAAAATAATATTTATTATGTGTTCACTGATCAAGAGGATTACATGGGTGTGAATGATAGTTCCAGATGAGTGGAGGACAAGTTTTTCCAGTGTATTCCTCAATCTGCAGCATTTGAAGTCCTTATCATGCAACACTTTCTGACATGTGGATTACAGTTCACTGGAATTTCTGATGTGAATAAGTTATTTATGTGTGGAGATAATTTGTGGAATGTGCTCCCTTCAAAACTGTTTTGATTCTGCTGTTTCATTTTTTTTCAATTTGAATCAAGTTCTTGATCTTTCTCAGGCTTAGAATTCCATAATAAATATATGGATGGTGACATTGCTCTCTTTCCTCAAACAGTGGTTGTGGAACATATGGTTATTCCAGCTCTGCATGTGTCATGGGGAGGAAAAAATCTCCTTGAATAATTAAACCAGGGAATTTCCATTATTTGTTCTTTTAAACACCTGTAAAAAGAATCAGTTGTGGTCAGACCTGAATTTATGCTATGACTACTAGCCAAGGAAATATTCCACAACAAAGAATGTGTAGGTTCTATAAAATTTCACCACGACAGAGCTTCATACAGAACAAGAGTATGAAAAGGAGAACTCCTTTGGTGAAGGCATGCTTGGGGGTACTGGCTTGAATTAACCAAACTGAAGTACATAAACCATGTTAGAACTTCATGAGAGGAGAAACCTGCAAAATTAAACTGAACAAGAGTATGAACAATTTCCTTCCAAAGGTGACTTAACCAAAATACTGCTGTTTAGTCAAACTAATCATGTAAATTAAGTATAGTCTAACATCATCCATTCTAAAAGTCAGTTTGCACTTGGTGGCTGTTGTTCAATTTGCTGCCACCACTTGACAGAGCTCTTTTGCTTAGGATGCCCAGAGGTGAGGTGAGTGAGCATTTCTCTGGCCACAGCAGGATTTATGGCACATTCTTGTAGCTGGCCAGCATATGGAGGAGGACTCTCACTAAAAATATTGCCAGTATTAGGCTTTGTTTCTTTTGTTTGCTCTTTTGTTGGTAGTGATGGATTCTTAGTATCTCTGTGATTAAAAAATTGGTTATTGCACACAATTTATGCTCTTTGTGGTATTTTATTTGTTCTGTCATGTGCATACCATGCTTTTGAAAACCCTGACCCACTGCATCACTGAAACAGCAACAGCTTTTCCTTTTTAGATGCTAATGAAAATTGTACATTATAATTTCCAGCACTTACAAGTCAAATTATGGGTTTGAGCCATGAAAATAGGATGACTTTTACTTAGCAGAAACTACATCATTCTGTGTGGTTCTTTTAATCTATGCCAGAAAAAATATCCTGTAGCAGACAACACTTGCCTGTGTATAAATGAAGAGGTTGTGGTGGGGTTTTTTTTTTACTTTTTTGCTTATTCTTTCTTAAACATCTCCATATTATAAGTTGGTTATCCTCAGACTCGAGCTAAACAGTGTATCAATACCTCCCAACTACACAAACGGGATGTTGCAGAGCCGTGTTTGTGACTTGTCACTCTACCAACCATTGCAGTTCAGTTGCTTTTTGCAAACCATTCTTGCCCTGGCAGAGACGTGATTTCTGCTGTCTCTGGGAGATTGGCGTGGTGGAGGGGGGTGGGAGCAGAGTATTTGACAACAGCCACAGGGCAAGTTAAACTGTAACTTTTGTGGTATGACCCCGAGGTTGCCTGTGAACCTTTACTTCCCTTGGGAAACTATTTAGCATTTTAAAAAGTAATTTAAGATTTCTTGCATGTTAAAATTTTGTTGGAATTGGTGAGTTTGCAGTGAAACACCCGTAGGTTTTTACAACAGGTAATATCTTGGATTGATTTCAATGTCTTAATCATAATCCCCGGCAAAAATTAAAGCCTCGTAAGCAGCCAGTCGGTACCGCCCCGCCGTGGATTCTCACTCGATCCAAGGGGAATTTCGCTGCCACGGGCCAGCAGGGGGAGCGAGTCCCTCCCGGGGCGTGTCTCATCCTGCCCTCGACAGGTGAGGAGCAACGTTAGAAAGGATTGCTTGAATTAGAAAACAAGTGGAGCCGTTTCGGTGCAGTGTTTGAGCACACCGAAACCAGACGTACTAAGCTGGAATGCGTTCTTGCCAGCCACCATCAGGAGCATTAGCTTCAGGCCTCAGGACAGCCTCAGAGCACAGTCAGGAGTGAAATATGTTGCATTGTGACAAAGTCCTGGATGACTGCTCTAATGAGGAGGTGAGCAGAAAAAACACAAAGCCATTTTTCAAATAGGTGGCTGGTTAGAGATCTTCTTTTAGTCAAAAGAAGAAAATAAAAAGGGTGTGGGGTACTGGCAGTCTCTGTGTTTAACCTTCTCTTATATGGGTATATGGGCAGGTGGGAGGTGGATCCAGGATTTTTTTCCCCAGCTAGCTGAGCTCCCTGAGGTATCCAAGTTGCTCAAACCTCTCAGTATGTTTGGCAGTAAATCAAACTGCACCATTTCACTTTGACAGGGGCGAGGATAAGAGACAGAGTCGTTAGGCTGTGGGTGGTGTTACAGCTTAGACTGTCTCCTGATGGTGACACACACACTTGGACTGGAAGAGTGACAAAACTGAAACCATTCCTGAAAATGTCTCTAAAGCAAATACCCAAACCCTCTCTTCAGGCATGCTGTTCCAAAAATGCAGTAGCTAATTTTTTAATCATTCCAGTCAAGGTGCCTAGCTAAGATAGCCTTCCTGAGCATTAGTTGTCCAAAGTATGTAAAAATTTGCAAATAGTTTTTTGCTGATTACGAGAATCAAGATTAGTTTGCAGAGCCACACACACAGAGCTTTGAAAGTGTGGTTTTAAAATGAAATTGAAGATGCTTTGTTAATTCAAAAAGGGAATACTGAAGAGTAAATAAATTTGAGAGGCTGATACAAATTAAAGTGCTGTTCTGCAGGCTCTTAGTAGATTAAATTCAGTTTTCCACCTTACTGAGCCTTGACACTGCATACTCTTTAAGATCTGTAAATCTTTTAAGGTGCTTTACTATTTGCTTAGGAGGGTCATACATTTGCAAAATTTCTTACAATTGGAGGAATGAATCTGTATGGACAAAAAGGCTGTCTTTCAATAGGAATCATATATACATTGCTTCAGTTCTTGATTTAACAGTAACTTATCTATCCTAGCTGATTAAGGTAATGAGCAGTCAGGAGTTCAGATAGTTTTGTGAGCATTTATCACTTCATGTCCAGTGAGATAAGGACCTTTTCTGAAAGTCCATGATCTATCTTGAAAAATGAGATACTGCTTTATTTGTATCAAGATACTCCAGGGATTCAAAAAAAGCACATACTGAAGTTTTTAGTTTCTTAACTCTTCTTTCAGAGAAGTTAACACTTTTCATTGTGTTAATTTTATGTTAGTCTTTCAGTTTCTCTAAAAAAAAAACCCTAGAACTTTTCCTACCCTTTAAAAATAATCCTTTTTTCCCTTGTTATTTATTATGGTTAGGGATGATTAAATGTAGCAATCTATTAATCTAGCAATAGCAATGCTATTTGATTATTTTATTTTATTCCATTTTCTCAGAAGTGCTGTTTTATTTTTATGTAATAATCAGGCTTTGGAGATTAAGGTGAGGAAAATTACACCTATTTTCTGACCTGTTTGCTAATATAATATTTACCTC
This sequence comes from Notiomystis cincta, assembly GCA_013398075.1. Classification (NCBI taxonomy): domain Eukaryota; kingdom Metazoa; phylum Chordata; class Aves; order Passeriformes; family Notiomystidae; genus Notiomystis; species Notiomystis cincta. Next base: position 31,519 of record VZRX01024257.1, on the reverse strand, counting down.
ACTGTTGTAACTAGCTAACCCATTATCATGAGCTTCAGCTGTTTATATCACATCTCAATTTTATCATTTGCTTTTCTGTAACTGTGGCTGCACTGACTAATTTAGCAATATAAGGTGTGTCTGATTACTTCCTTTGGAAGACAGAGTGTCACTGCATCCACTACTAGCATGAAACTCAGGAAGTGTTTTATTCAATGCATAATGCTTGTTATAGCTGTACTTTAGAGCTGTCTTTTAGTTACCTTCAATATCTTGATTTTTCACCTGACCTTGTCAATATTTGCTTTGCTTTCCATTTAGAGGTTAACTACAACAGGTCTTTAATGCTAGAGAACTGTGCTGTAACTGAAAAGATGGAATAGGGGTAAAGTGAATTGATCTCTTTTCTATCACAGGTTATATATGAGGTTCAAATATGCCCATAAAGAAGATGGAGGAAGGGGAAACAATGGTTTTGAGTATAATTCAGTTAAAGAATGGTGGTGCTTTGTCAAGTAACAGAGCAGAACTCAGGAATAGCTCTCTCCACAGGGAGTTTCCTGCCAGAATAAACTTTCTTGGTTTTTTAGCTTTTCCAGGATCTAGAAGGTCTCAGTCTCTTGGTAATGTCAAAGGCAAATTAGTGTGACTTTCAGGAGTGTGTATTTAGTACAAGCTGTCTGAGAGAGACCAGGGAGGAAGGAGTGTGCTGGTGCTGCTGGCTTTGCACGTGCTCATGCCTGTGTTCAAGCAGACTCATCCCAATGAAGCCTTTTTATAAAGCAAATGTGTAGCTGTTGAATGCTCAGCCCCAATGCACATTTCAGGGCTTAACTTTGCAATAGCTTTAGTCTGAACACACAGGTTGAATGTCATGGTTGGAGCACACCTTCCTGTCTTATTCCCCAGAGGAGTCCCACGTTCTGAGACAGCTCTATCAAATGAACCAAAACACAGTGCATGGGGACAATCAGTTTGGCTCACTTCTGTGCCACAAGAAGTGCTAAATCAAGCACACACTTGGTGAGTTAGATTGCTCTGAGCAGGAGTGATGTCTCTGAAGCAAGTTTTGTAGGAGACTGCTAAGGGTTGCTTACAATCCTCTTGAAGCTGGCAATCAGATTATCCTTTTCGTAGGTGAGCTAAGTAGGTTAAACATCTTCAAAGCCTCTAAACTGTATCTCTCATATCCTGAAAGCTCTTAACACATCAGCACTGAGTCTGCTTCCCTGCACTCTTATGTCAAAGGGGCTAAATGTTACACCTCTCTGCCTTGCTTAACAATACCCATGTGGCTAAAGCAGAAATTCCCCAATGATCATATTGGCTCTTAGGAATTCTCAACTCTCTCCACTTACTACAGAGGAAGCTCAGGCCCTTTGTATAGATAATGCCCCTGTGATGCTCAGTTATAGACCAATACCCTAATTCCTGCAAACAGGATAAGCATTTATTCATCAGCTTATCCTAACTGTCATGTTTATTCCAAAAGGTCAAGGAGTCATCCAAAACTCAGGGTTACAAGCACTAGTAAAAATGGCAAAGTATACTTCAGTCTGAGTATGAAAACATTCTTAAGGAATTCTTGAGATTCACCTCTGACACTTTGCAAGCAGTTGGAGTTTCAAGTCCCTAACAGTACTGTTTGCTTTTTGTTATCTAGTCATTCTGCTTCAGGTTGCAGAAAATACTGAAAAAAATAATTTAGTAATGTCTCGTGAAATGTAGTGAAACAAAAGCCATGTTACAAAATAACAATTTTATATATACACTGAATAATTCTGAATTTAAATAAAACTTTAAATAAGGAGTGGCCAGACTTGACTGGGGTCTTTCAAAGAAAATACCTCTGCAGAAACACAAGAAGAATGAGGTTAGCTGATGCATTCAGTGTACTTCTGGTTTTATATTGCCAAGCATCAAACTGATAAGAGCTTTTTTTTTTTTTTTCTTTACAATCATTACTGAAATACCGGATTCAAAATACCTCTTCAGAGGGCAGGGGAGAAAAGTCTTCCCATCGTCCTAAAACATTCACACTTTTCCAAATAAAATTTCTTTGTAGAATTCACCTTTCATTCTTTCATGGCAATCTTCATTTCAATTCTTGACTTCTCTTGGGCAAGTAGGTGTTTTAAAATACAAAAAGGGTAAAGAATATTTTGATTGTCATTTGTCAAACTAGAAGGATTAGCACTTAAGGAAATCATACAAGTAGGGCAGGAATGCATGAGAATTCTTTGAATGCATCCCTAAAGCAACCTGTGCTGTAGATTGTGTCCCTGCCTGTGACAGAGGGGGTTGGAACCAGAGAATCTTTAAGGTTCCTTCCAACTCAAACCATTTCATGACCCTGTGAATGCTGCCATAGATACCCTAGGAAGGTATTTTCTGTAAAGAACTGTACATTGCATCCCTCTGTCCAGCATTCAAACCCTAAAATTATAAAATCTCAAGCTAAAACCGGTTTGCCATATAAGCAAAGCAATGCTTGGAAATTAGTGATTCCTCAGAGAATTATTCTGAAGAAATTAATACATCTAAAAATAAGGTTAGCACATTTTCTTCTTCCTTGAAAGAGTCAGTATTCCCTAGCAAGCACACTGCTCAAGACTTGGGAAGCAAGTGTGAGCTACTGTGTTAGCACTGCTTTATTTGGTAGTGCTGACATAACTGCAGCTGTGAGCTGGATTGGAAGCATCCAGGTATTTACAGATTACTCCTACAAACAATTTCAGAAGTGATGAGAGTTCCATGAAAGTGGACTAACAGACTAACACAGTGTCCTTGGTTTCATGGAGTTCCCATTCTGAAGCCTGGGAGAGGATGCAAAAGAACACGCAGTTTACAGCAGCCATTACAGATAATGGCACCGATGGAGCAGCAGGACCTTTCACACAGTCTTAGTCCACCCAGCTGTTGCAAGGTAGGATATAGATATATGGAGTAATGGTTTTGGGAAACAATTGCAATTGCAACAGAATTGCACTGCCATTAACATTGAAGGTGCTACAACAGACAAGAGTCCTGCTGTTTCTCATACTTCACTCTAATCAACTTTTCACTTTTTACTTGCTTTTGAAATCTGTTTTATAAATCCATTTTTGTGTTTTTAACAACACAGGCTTCCACAAAAATTGAGGTTGTGTGCTGTAAGGCTCAAACCTTGAATGGTTGAGGTTTTAACTTGAATGCTGCACTCTCAAATGTGGCACCCCACCCATTGGCTGTATTCAAAAGGAGGTTTTTAATTGACAAGGAGAGTTAACATTCTTCCAAACCTCAGTCTGGAGCATGTATAATTATACTAAAGCATTGTTAGAAGCTATTTTAAAAGGAAATGCTGCCTGCCTTCTGAGGGTTTTCTATATTCTTGTAGTCTGGGCATGTCAGCCTTTCTTTAAAGCCACAGCATTGTTATTCTTGATCAGTGAGGAACACTAACACACCTCAGCACAGAAAACTACAAGCAGCTGGGCTCCTCAAATTTGTACCTTGCCACTGACTTTGTAGAGAGCGTTAATTATCCTGGGTCTCACTACTTCAGTTTGTAAAATGGGACTTAATGCAGCTGTGATTATTTATTTACTTTAAAAATATTTTTTCTTCTGTAAACTGCTGAATCTCAGGCATTAGATAATTTTACACATTTTTGTTACCTTTTAGGTGTGTACTAGTTTAAGTGAGGTCAGAACCTAACCCGTAACAAATGTTGTTTATACTTTATTTATGTTTTCTGAAGAATAAACCTTCTCTGACTCAGTTGAAACATTTTAGTAAAACATTTTAGTATTGAATTTACTACCATTTCTTTCTTTTCTCAAAAATCCAAATTATTCTTTTTAACAAATATTGTAATTAATAGCCCACCTTTTTTCCGAGGGGATAAAAAAGTTGTATTTATTAAACTTTGATTTTACTATAAAAATGTGACACCAAATGTCTGCAGCCCCATCTTACTGTAAGTCAATACATTTAAAATAAATTCTTCCCTAACTAGTCTGTCCTGTCTCTTCCTCTGATGCCTGCTCCATTCAGCCTTTTTCCAGACACAGGCCCCTTACAAGATGCTCTTCTGATAACAGAACAGGAAGTTCTTTATCTTCTAATGTTGTATGACTCCAAATTTAATTATATGCTTTAAGCAGGTAGAAAATATGCCTTGCTCAAAGAGAAATTACTTGGGCTGGTACAAGAAATTTCAGGGCCTATGGCATACAAGTCAGAGCAGATGACCCGACCTTCAGCTCCTTGAACAAATGACAAGTGACTTAAAAAGCCAAAGAGAAAAAGATGATGGGCAGAGGCCAGAACCAACTGATGATGAACAAAATTGAAAGACCAAAAACTTGGAAGCAGCAGCACAGCAGTGCCACTTGTTTCAAGGGCAAATCGCTTTTCCAAAAGCATTGAGCTGCTCAGTGTTCTCATGTAGGTTTCTAAGTTCAGTATTTCAAGTAAAATTAGGATTGCTGCAGCTCCTCCTCCTTCAACTTGCTGTCATAATGATCATAAAGGACCCACCTAATTCCAGGCCTTCCAGTTGTGCAGTAATCAGCTAATTATGTAGATTACAGAAAACTGAGGGGGGGATGCAATATATGAGCTGTGGTAGAAAATGCTTCTCTCCTTACAGAAAAAAATGATCATGTAGTACTTGTATTATTTAGATCCTAAGATGCATTCCGTCCCCTAGGAACAGGAATGAAGTCATTACAGAGAATTAGCTAGTTTATATTGCTTTACATTGGAATTCTAGTTTATTGTATGAATATGCAGAACATGTTTGTACACAGCCATAGACAAACTATGTGTTGCTTCAACAAAAATAAGTAAATGAAAGAGACCAGTTGATGGGAAGAAAATGAATGTTCAGCAGCAGCTCTGCACACAATTACCCATGAATGTCTGTGCAGTTGGAAGAGTGATGTGCTGTATTGGCCATTGGGTTTTTTGATAAAAACTATACAGGTTTTTTGTTGTTGTTGCTGCCAGAACCAATCTAATCAAAAATTCTATATAGTATTTTTACAGAATAAAAATTAGGCTTGCTTATGTAATTAAGTTGACTCTCCATTCTAAATAAGACTTCAACACAAGCAAAGATTATCTGTCCCAGGCAAATCCTTCCTAGGGATTACATGGTGTATAAACTAATAAGGGTTTATCTTTTCTTCTTTCTGAGAGAGGAAATAACTAGAGGAACATTAAAACATTAATGTGGCATTAAAGAATTGCAAACAGAATTAGGAAATTAGGTGGTTGTGAGTCTCCAGCAGCATCAAATCACTATTAAGTTTAAGTATGCAGATCCTATGTGCAGCCACACAAAATTCAGAATACTCTGTTTACACAGAACTGTTTTGCTCTGTGAAGTAAAAATGTCAAGTATGCATAAACCATTTATTTTAAAGGGTAATCTGAATATGTTCAGCATAAAATTTTGTATGCACCATATTACTCCTGGTTTTGGGATATCATAGTCACAAAAAGAAGCTAGACAAAATTTTTATAATTCAGCATAATTTAGATGAAGATATTTTTGGTAAAGTAACTGAGACAAAATGTGCTGGTTTATACCCTACAATGGTAAAAATATATTTAGTACCTACCATCTGAAAGACTTTCATGAAAACTATAATATGGCTATTTGGGACAGTGTCTGTTTATTTAAAAGGCTGATCAGTGAAAGCTGTAACCTAGACTTGAAAGCTACCAAAGAAGGAGTCAGAAAAATTAACTGCTTTGTTCTCAGTCACTTTTTGACTGCTGTTTCTGAGATCACCCTTGACTGGATGCTGTACATATGTTGTAGGATAAGTGCTCAGAAGAATTTAAATCCATTTAGTAAGAGTCACACCTCTAACAGCTGAAGATAAAACTGTTCATTTTAAAGATTCACGAGGACCGGTTCCTTGCTCCCTTTTTTCCTTTCTGTCTTGCACATCCTGGTGCCAGTTAGCAAGGCCTGGTACACACAGTGCAGCAAACTCCCTCATTCTATATGGCAAATGCAAAGAGAATGGTGGTTCCATCACTGCTGGTACAAATGAGGTACTTCATGGCATTTGGTCTCTTCATTTTATGATGGCATTTCAATTAGAACTTCTCCTTTTTATGTAGGAACAATGGTCTTCATATGTGTTATTTTAAAGGATACAGCTCTACATGTTTAGGATGGTATGAACTTCATTAGTCACAGGATCTGTAGATAAGAGTTTTTCTAGATGGCTCACTATGAAATTCTGTAAATGTAGTATCACCATGAGGAATTTGTTTTGTATTAAACCGAGGAAGCAATTTATATATGTGGATCAGGTCAGAGAGTCACAGAATGGGTGAGGTTGGAGGGGATTGCAGTGGGCCATCTGGTCTAACTCCCCTGCTCAAGCAGGGTCATCCTAGAGCACAGGCACAGGATTGCATCCAGCAGGTTCTGGAATATCCCCAGTGAGGGAAACTCTACAACCACTCTGGGCAATCTGTTCCGGTGCTCAGCCACCCAAAGATCATCTTCCTTGCATTAAAGTAAAATCAAAAAGAATGATGAAGTCTGAAAACTGCCAAACCCATTGGTGTGGTAGTTTTCAATCTGTACTATGGAAATTATGCAACATTTCTATTTGTCTTTGAAGATTGTAAGAGTTAAATATCATCTTCCCTGAGCACTGTCAGATGTGCAAGGCAGTAGGACTTTAGTTCAGCAGCTTCCTTCACTACACACAACTCCACTGTTTCCTTAGCTCTTTGTGGCAATGAGTCTACAAGTCTGCTCATAAGTGTCCTGTTTGTCTTCTTTTGTCCATAACTGATCTTTTTAAAGGAAATATAAAGTCTATAGAATTATAAAATCCTCTTTAGTTTTAGGAAAAAGTATTCTTAAGACAGTAATTGATACTCCAAAGAAGTATAAGCTTAAGTCTTTATAATTATAGGTTATATAAATTATTCTAATTTGTTTATATTGTATGGTACCCATGACATTTGTTGCCTTCTAATGCAGTGGAAAATAAGGCTACATAGAAAACATAATGTTTGTCATTTTGGCCTAGATTTGAGAATGCATTTAAACTCTTACCTTCTATTGAGTCCCCACTTCTCACTGAAAATCAAACAGCTGCTGGTGCTTAAAAAACATTTTATTTAACATCAGCCTTCCCATTGTGCACTGGCACTCTGTGCATACTCTTAGCAAATGGCTCTTGCATCTTTTGGCTGATTTGAAGTATCTGGTTTATTTCAAGTGTAGCAAATCATTATGTTAGTGCTGACAGTTTTCTGGTTCGATTATTCCTCATCCCAACCACTCTGCAGAAGCAAAGAATAAAAGTAGGAAACCATCCCACAGAGACTTGGAGATGAGAGATTCAGAACCTACTTGACAAGTGACATATACTCAGTTCTTCAGCACTATTTAGCACCTTTTTGAACTTACATGTCTTAAGATACAAGTTTTTCCATACTTAGTTCTTTCCTACTCCTAAATTCTCAAACTAATCCCAGTGTTCCTTACCCCTCAGTAATTCCAAGGATTTTTTGACCCTCAGCAGTAAATTCAGTAACTTCCCACTTCCCAAAGCAGTCTGGATGGTGTTTAAAGACAAAGGGCTCTTGTGCAGATTAGCCTGGAACAATCAAGGGCTACATTCTACTCACCTTTCCTTTGATGGACACATTACTTAAGGATTTTAGCCTGACAGGGTTCAGTTGCCATAAAATTGCACAGCTGAGGAGCACAAGAAAGACAGGTCCTGAAAGAAAGCTGCAAGACAAGCAGACCAGACCAATTGGGTGTTCACTGTTGACAGGGTAAAGAACAAAATAACTAAGAGGTGAACAAATAAACAGGTAACAAAAAGTCTTCATTTTATTTTCAAGCAATTTAAAACATTTAGAGACAATGAAAAGCTAGTAGACATGGTAAAAGTTACACAAAACTGTGCATTTCTTTTTCTTCTCTCTTAAATGAAATATAGTCTGCAGTTTCTATAAATCCATGTTCTGTCTCCACCCTGGATACTGCATTCACTTATGCAGCCTCCTCCCAGCCTCAGTAAAAATAGAACTGGGAGAAGATTCAGAAATGGTCAAGAAGGACAAAGGCACAGAAATGGGATTTCATAACAGTGAGTTAAAATGGTAGGAAAGTAGTTCTTTATGAAAAGGGCACTGCTTCTGTTTGTGACAAAGCTGTCTAGATAATAAAAGCAGGCAAAATCTCAAGTCTCTTTGAATTCAATACAGATGACTTCCCCAGTGCATTTGCATATTTTACTTGGTGATATGTAGAAAAAATTATTATCAATTAATTTATTATTGCAGAACAGGCCTACTGGCTTCCCTGCCTACAGGCCATGGTTTCATAAAAACCTGTAGGCAAAAGGAAGTGATATTGGAGTCTCTTTCCCTGGCAGGGTGGAACTGCTAATTTGAAGGTATCTGTGATCACATCATGATACCAGAATCGTGTAGGTGGCAAGGGACTTCTGCAAGTTTTGTAGTCCAACTTTCTCCTCATGGCAGGTCCCATTAAAGCAGGTTGATTTTAGTCATGTTCAATTGAGTTATGTGTATCTCAAAGGATGGAGTTCCCATACCCTCTCTGGGCAAACTGTTCCATTATTTGATCCTTAAAAAAAAAAAAAAAGAATTACTTGTTTCCTATATTGAATTGCTGTAGGTTGTGCTCATTGCTTCTTGAGCACCTCTGTGAAAAATGTGGCTGCATCTCTTCTACACTCTTCCATTGGGAAGTGCTTCACAGCGCAATGATCTCCACTGACCATCTTCTTTAAATCCAGCTCTCTCATCTTCTTGCTGCAGCTGCCTGAGCAGTTTGGTAGCCTTGCTTTGTGTGTCAGTGGCTTTCTTGACATGAGACACAGAGCTGCGGAAGTATTGTCACAAGTGTCAGATGGAGGGGAAGAATCAGTCCCCTCCAAACCCACCAGTGGTACTCAGCCCAGTTTGCAGCTGGGCACATTTGCTGCAAGAGTACATGGTCAACTCACATTCATCTTGGCTACCACAACCATCAGCTCCTTTTCTACAAAGCTCTTTTCTATCCAGTCAGTTCCCAGCCTGTCCCTTGTGGGGTTATGCCAACCCACTTGCAGGGCTTTGCATTTGCCTTTGCTGAACTTCATGAGGTCCCCAAGAGCTCATTTTTCCAGTCTGACTGGGTCTGTCTGAGTAGCAGCCTTGCCTTCCCGTGTATCAGCCACTCCCTCCAATTTGGTATCACTGCAAATGTGCTGAGAGGTCACTCTATCCCATCATCCTGGCCATTACATCAGCCAGTTCAAGAATCCAAGTTGATGTAACCTATATAAAGAAAGCAAGGCAAATATCCTTCCACAGATATGCTAGAGACTTCAAATTTTGTTTTAGAAACATGCACACATTGCATTGCCAAGTCTTTTTTTTCTCAAGATATAAAAATAAGAAGTAGCCCTGGGTTCCACAAGAAGCAGGCCGTGGGTCTTTTTTTAGATGCAAATGCCGAATGTAGAACTTGATTTAGGGAGTGAAAATCTTCAGGAAGACAGAGATGACTGTCAGAACCTACGAGCTAAGCAAGCTGGAAGTTATTTATAGAGTCCTTCCCCAGCATCTCCAGTGTGTGCCTTTGCTCAAAGACAGGCAATGTATTTCCATGCCATAAGAATGGACAGAACTGCATTGGTAAACGTGGTGCTCTGAGGATGTTCTTGCAATCTCCTTACTTGCCTGGGTGGTTGTATGCACAGAATGGACTCTGTGCTCGCAGCTGTTGTACTAAAGGAGCAGAGGGGAGAATGGGGATCAGGGAAAAAACAATACTAGAAGGAAGAGAGAAGAAAATTGTAGAGAGTAATTCAGCTCCTCTGCAGACATTGCAGCAGTTTCAAGAAGATGTCTGTAATAACAACCTCTCCAGCACACAGCTGTCTGCTCTGGCCAGTGACACACTAGCACGGTGTTTTTGCAGCATGGACAGAGTAACTTTGCTGCCAAAGGGCATTAAAGGACAACACTACAGACATGATCCCCAGAATTCTCTCAGGACATATTGTGCTACTCAGAGACTTACTGTTACCAGAGACATTACAAGTTATGCTTTAGGCTGATACAGTCTTAAAGTTGGATTTTGTTCTGCATGCTAGAACTGGATTTGAGATAATACGTGTACCTTGCAAAATACTAAAAAATGGTTTAGCAGAATGTTTTCTAATCTTCCACATGGAGCTTGTCTCTCCAAACTTGGCTTTATAACTCTTGTACATTTTGGGACAACATCTCCAACAACATAAGCTGAAGAAAACATTGGTAAACAGGAAGCATTGGTTGTGAAAAGGAGCTAAGAGAAGATGGAAGGACATGAAAGTGAGGAAACCTAGCCAAACCTCCAAAATGGGAACAAAGGCACTGAATGTTTCTAAACAAATACTCAGATAATTAAGGCTGTTTGGTTTGGTATTTGTATGAAGACAGCAATGATAAAAAAGTGTACTACTTGGACATTCAGTATCTGAAGGAACTTACACTTGTAAAGGGTATATTCCAGGGCAGAACCTGTGTTCCAGTCCAATGTTTGAGAAAATGTGGGATAACTCAGAGATGTTTACCAAGTATAACAACAAACAAACCCAGTCATTTGACTTAACTGCTGGGAATCAACTCTTCAGTTCTAATTATTCTGATACCCTCACAGTAAGGCACATTCTTCTTTCCCTTTTTCCTCCAGGAGTCAGTGCCACAGAAGAACCCAGTCTGGGACTTAACCTGGGATGCAAAACATCAAATTCCTGTTTCCTAGCTCTGCTACAGCAATCATAAAGCACCTTAAGCAAACCATCCTGCCTCCATTCCCATCCTCTAACAATAGGAAAATAACTTCTTTCACCATTCTTTATTAGTTCATTAATTCAGTAGGGCAGCAAGTTTGTCCTATGGCTTAACTGCCACATGCTTAATGCTGTAGGCATGTTTCAGGATTTTGCTCAGACACCTACAGACCCTGGTACTTCTATACTCCTCAGCAGCAACTCTACATTTATTCACAACAGCTAAATTTAGAGTCTTTATAAATTTGACCAAGGTAGGTGCCATGCTTTTCCATTTCTCAGGAAAAATAACTGCTCTTACTAAATAAAAAAATTTAATGGAACTATTATTACTACAAAAATACAGCTTTTCAGCTTTTTAGTCAGTTAATATACTGTCACACTTCTCTTAAGATCACTACCTTCACCTGATTACAGGGTAGTAGGTAACTTGCACTTACATTAACTACATTTTAGACCATTTTAGCACTTTTCATAAACATTTTAACATTTTAGGTTATTATACTCTGTCATTTTCCTGCACGTACATAGTCATGGACACCGAGAAATGAGGCCATTAGAACTCATTTAACAAGTTTACCAGTAACAGTGTTATGCTGTGATAATGCTCCTCAGTACAGCCATGTGTCTCAATTATATTAATCTGTTTCTCAAACTTAAAAAATTTAAAGCAATCATACGGCTCATGCAGCCTTGTTTGAGAAAGTATATTTGAAAAGCAAATGCTTGTCCCCCTCCCCTGCACAGCTCCAGTTGACAGACAAAAAGAATTCATCAGTAAGAGGGAAAATGCCATTTGTCACATATGACTTAGGCCAGTTTCCAAGTGCTTCAAACTAAAGAAACTAAATACTACCAAAAAAAAATGACAGGTCTACACTGCCACATAAGTTTTTAATTTAAAAAATTAAAGGAAACTAAGTCTAATTAAAAAAAGGACTCTATCATTGTAATCCATATGAACTTCCAATCTGTTACTAGTATATTTTCTTAGCCATATGCCTGGCAATTAACTGGGAAATCTAGCTCCCCTGCAATAGAAGTATTTCCTTCTATCAGACTTCCTCCCCTCTCACCAATTTCACTAGATGTTCTCCTTTGAACTTTTACTACACTCACAGGAATCAGAACTCATGACTTGCATTCCTTATCTCATCACTATGTACAGTTTCTGTCCCTACACATCTTTGTGTACTTTCTGATAGAAGCAGCTGTAGTCTGAGCATTTCAGTCTCATTTGATTGTTCAGTGGTTTTAAGGTTACTTTCCTTTCTTCAGACAAAAAGATATCAGCACTAACACATTGCATCAGTCAGTCTCCTGAAGAACAACATGAAATGTAATTCATCTGGCTCCCTTGGATACTGTTTTCATTGTCATATGCAATGGTATGCTGGATGGGACACTGTTCAACTGGAAGTTTCATTAGGCAGCTCTCGGACACCATTGAAGTGCTCTAATAGGTGTGACTTATTGACCGGAAGAGTGGGTAAACAAATGAACTGTAAGTGACAGTAGGAGACCAGAGTAACAGTAATTAGCGATGTGACTCCATGAGTAATAGGAAAATTGCCCTGACCCAGTTGATGGCAATAGCAATGAAATCTTAAAAAAAAATTAAACAAAAAATACCCAATAGATGCGTTTTCTACCATCACTTACAAGGGCCATGGACAACCTTTGTGGTTGCCACACCACCCACTTCACTAGCACTGCACTGCAGCTGTGTTGGGACACAGTGCCAGCTGTGCTCCCCGAGTTGGCAGAGCCAGGCACAGGGATGGAAGGAGAAGGATGGGCTGGCTGCACTGTCCCAGCACACAGTACCTGCAGCTGCTTGGTGCAGACCTGCAAGGCATCAGGCCTTCACAGGAGGCCTCCAGCAGCCTTCCCCTGTCTGCAGAACACCAGCACTCAGCTGGGAGCCCTGCTTATTCCTGCTGTGTGCAGTTCACACTGGCACCCTCTGCCTTGGCAAGTGCCGTGCACGGTCCTGGCTGAGCTGCCACACCTCGCCTGGTGTTCTGCACATGGTTGCACAAAGGCCTACCAGGTGTGCAATGGCGTATCAATATCCTACCTCCGACTGATGTTCCACATTTATCCCACGCTACCCTCACTTCAGTGCCAACACAAACATTTCAGAGAGCCTGGATTAATGAGAGTGTCACAAAAACAAATTTGATCTGTCTGTGCATGCTTTTTGTCTCTTGGAATCACACCACATATGATTTTCTAGCTCTCCTGAATAAAGAGGAATTTTATAACACAGAAACCAGAGCATTTTAATGCAAAAGTACGATTATCCTTCAGTCTGTGCATGGAAAAAAAAATTATTTCTTTGATGAAAATACCATTTGCAACCCCCCCCCACCAAACTACCAACTGTTGTCCAATAGTAAGATGATATGACCAAGAAAAAGTTGTTGGTAAATTCCATAAATAAAACTAGTTTTAATTTTCTTTCCATATCCTAGCAGTGTAGGCCTCAATGGGATCCTATGGGGGTAATATCCTGGAATATAATAATAAAGAAAAAAAAAAGAAAGAAAAATAAAAGGATGAACACAAGAAATACTTGGAAAGTATGAGCACAGAGAAAATCACATAAAAGCATGTGGTATTCTCTGTGTGTTGAGAGAGGCAATGAAACTGATTGTAATAAAACACCTGGTTTTACAAAATACAAGAGTTGGAAAGGGAATGGAAAAATATGCAAATGCAATGTACAAAAAAATATTCACTTTGAGTCTCTTTTGTTTGAGGTACAATTAAAAAGTTTTTATCAAGCTACAAATATCCGTAACCAGTTTAGGAGTTGGTTGTTCTTTAGTCATCCAAGGAAAGGAGCAATCAGTCGATGAAGTCTGCCTGATGCAGACTCCAGATAGAGCACGTCTTCAGCACTGGTTATAATTAACCACTAGATTAACTTACAACACAGTTCCTGCTTTTCTCTTCAGATCTAGATTAAATTACCTAGGAACTGCTGTAATTCAACAAGCAAATGTAGCTACCAGAGCAGGAAGGTGTGGAGGAGAGGCGGCCCCCACCTGCGGGGTGTGACCCCCTGCGCCCGCACCGCGCTCCGCTGCCCGAGTGACAGGTCCCAGCTCTCCCCGGCTCTTCCAGCGGCGGCTCCTCCCTTCTGGCCAGATGGACAGCGCGGCTTGGACCTCGGCTCCAGCTCCGGGGGACCCGGCTCGGGGCAGAAAGCAGCCTTTTATAGCCGGCACGCCGCCGCTGCGCCTCACACCTACACACTGCGCTGCCGAGCACGCCGCTGCTGCTGGGCCCCGCACCCCGCCCGCCGCTGCCCATGGCGCCGCTGCTCCCGTTCCTGCTGCTGCTGCTGCCGGCGGCCGGTGAGTACAGCCGGGCCCCGGGCCGGGGCTCCGCATCCCCGCCGTCCTTCCCGGCAGGGAAGCGGCCCCGTCCAGCGGCGCCTCCGCAGGCTCTGCTGGACGCGCTCCCTTGCCCGGACCCGGCAGGATGGGGCTTGGCAGCGTCGGGGGGCGGGTGGGAAGAGGGGTAGAGAGTGTTAGGAGAGACGCGGGAAGTGCCTGACTTCCCACGCCGGAGAGCAGTCCCTGTGACAGGGGGCCAGCGCTCGGCACAGCCGGCTGGGACTCGCCCACAGGACCCCCGAAGTGCCGCTGCCAGCGGCGGCTGGAGCTGCCCCGACAGCCCGGCCGCTGCTCAGAGCGCACCTGCACACGGGAGGGGGCTGGAGGGGCGCACATTACTTCTGTAAAGTTCGTCCTTCATGTACAACTCTGCTCACCGAGTTCCGTGTTTCAAATCAGTTTGCAGCTTGCATGCGCAGTATCAGTCTTTCTATAAAGTCAGTATCTTTACCCCTACTCTTCCGTGGGTATTAGAATGAGCTGTCGCAGAGCACTTGAGTTACTAAGCAGTTCAGAAGCAGGAATTGCTAGAACTGAGATTGCCTACAAAACTCTAACTGGGTTATTCCGAAAAATGAATCAGTCTTCATGAATAAGTTATGATGTGAGAATGTAATTAAAGGACCCCTGTCTCACCTTCACACAGCCAATTACTCACTTGGCAAATATTTAATTATTTTCTTTGTCTCCTACATCCTATTTATTAAGCAGTATTAAAGACTGGTTGTAACAATTCACAGTCCATTTCCTTATAGGTTTTCTGAGGTATTCAGCAGTACAGTATCTGATTGTACTCTTTTCTCTGAAACTATATTGTCCCTCTTTTTCAGATAGGTAGGTGGGCTGACACAAAAAAGCATCCTCTAATTTTAGGTTCCCATGGTGACATGGTAGAACCCAATTTTACCTACAACTACATAAAATTATGTACTGCTCAAAGCCCGGTTCTCACTGAGTGCTGTGGTAGCTTGGTACTCCAACCCAAGGATATTCAGCAGGCTGGCAGCCTACTATTAGTAAACATCAATAGCCATTGTTTTAAAATTATTAAATTAACCTTATGCTGAACCTTTGTGACAGCTGGAAGGATAAAATCCTATCTTCCAGAATAGCAATCAGCTGCCTTAAGTAAAAGATTCTCTTGCACTTTTTTTATACATTCCTACACAGCTTGCAAGTTCACCACACCAAATCTTGCAAATAGCAGGATCCTAAAGAAAAGAGCCTCAATTCATTCCTAGAACAAATTCTGGACACAGACTGGAGCAGGGTCTGGGGGAAGGCAGTCGTGTGATTAAAGCCCATCAGGTAAGGTGCTTGCATAATGGGGCCGACTTAGGGCCCCACCAAGCTCGCTGCCCCAATTCTACTTCCTGACCTCAGATTGCCCCTATGATTCCTTCTGCATTTTGATCATCCTCCAGACTTCATCCTGTGCATGGCACAAACCTCAGCAAGAACATTAAGGAAAGCAATGAAACCACTGCTTCTGCCAGCTTGGAGTGCTCATTACAGAGAGCCTGGCTGCGCTCCGATAGCTCTGAGTCAGGCACCTCAGTCACCCACTCCGTGGGCAGTGAGGAGCACGGGCAATGCAATTTACCTGTTTCTCAATTGGTCCAAAGTATCAAAACAGGCAAATTTAACCTTTCAAAAATTTACACGTGACCAGAGTTTGTGGAGATAGCATGTAAGTTGTCTGGGCAATAAAAGAAGGTGAAAAAGGCCATTCCTGATGGCTTAGGGTACAAGAGGTAAAAATCTAAGCAAAAACTAAGAGGTTACTATAAGGCATACAGTTCTTTTTTGCAAGATCTTGGAGATGCATCAGAAAGTGTGCTTATTCCCAAGTTTCAAGTTCTGAACTACTGGAGCACTATGACTTCATAGAGATAGCCCTATAGAAAATTTTACATATATTTAACATCAAAAAATTATTCTGTACCCTCACTCTTTGAAAGAATGGATTACAAATTATTTTTAAACCCACAAAACAGCATACAATGTATTAGATGCTAATAATGTAGTTAGGTATCATAATTATGCAAAGTTGTACAATGCAACAAAGTTGTTGCATTGAGCCCTCTGCAAAGAGTAAAACATTATAGGAAATATGACCTTTCACAAAAAATGTGTTTCTAATTTTTTCCCTCTTTGCATATTTAAGGGAATAGATTTTAAAAATACCTTATAAAGCAATGAAATGAAAATAAATCCAATCTGTCTCAGTCCCTTTTCCCCCACCTACAAGCAGAGCAGCACACAATCTGCATGACAAAACCAAAAAACAGACTAGACATCAAGGGACAGCACTGCTCTTTCAGGAATGCATAATCAAACCTCTCATTCCACAAAGTCTTCATAAAAACAAACAAAACCACACAGAAGATTTCAAAAACTTAATCATAAAGTATTTGGAAATACACAGAACGTCACTTCAGTCTCTAACTGTATTCCACAAGATTTGTGATAAAACACTTGGGAGATTTTTCATATAACAAACAAACCAATGCTATGATCATCATCAACATATTGATACTCTGATTGTTCCCACAGTTCTGTGCATTCTCAGATGGTATTTCACTGCTTTTATTAACTCAGCTCATAAAGCTGTTGTGACAGTGTCATATTCAGAGTATCTACGCCATGCTGGTTTACAATTGGATGTCCAGATGCTGTAACACAAATAAATTACAAGCATAAAAAGTTTATGTCCTTTTCTTTAAGACACATGGCATATTATACTTGAGCTCCTCAGGTACCAGACAGTTCATCACTTCTACTTGTCATGGATTTAAATCAAGGGTATGGGAATTGTCCCATGATAGCAAACAATTCTCTGATGAAACCAGGAAGATGCCTTGGAAATTCTTACTTTCTTCTTCCTAACTTGTATCTCTCCTACACCATCCTTCCCCAGTTGCCAGGAACTGAGACACAATGTAAGAATTCTCCACTTTTTTCAGAATCCCCAAGGTCATGCAGAGCAAACCCAGCTTTACCATTACCTTTGGTTCCTCCACACATTACTGGCTGCCTACAAGAGTAACCATTACTAACCAGTGAGGAGTATAACCAGTTGTCAGTTGTAGTGCTGCAGTCTTACTGCAGGGTTTTCAGCTCAGAATTTACTGAACCTGCACTGGCAAGGAAGATAACACTTTCAGTGCTGTCATAAAACTAATCTGTTTATAACCAAATGGATGGTTCTGCTACCCAGCACCAAAGTTTCACACTGAACACACAGGTACTGTTCTGGAACAGGAGCCATGCACAACAGACACTGATCATTATCTTGGCAGGGAAGTTTAGTGCCAACGCAGCAGCTTTGAAGTGAAACAGCAATTGACTACATAGCAAGGCAGCTTTTCTTAATTCCTCAGGATATGATTGCTTTTAATCAATGGCCAACGCTGCAAGTTTAAGCACCCTTGTTTCAACACTTCTGCCCTAGATCACATGCCTAAAAAGCAGGAGGGACGAGATCTGGGAGTGGTCACCAGTCAGGAAAGTGCTACATGCTGCCTCAGGAATCTTCCTAAAGTGTTTTTTTACCATTTTTACAAAGAAATCAATTGTATTTCTTACTGAGGTGATTTCATGAGGTGTTTAAATTGCATTGTTTCATGACATTACAAGTGCTGGAGGTCACTAGCATCCCACACAGTTCAAGTTACTCAACTGTGCTGGGACCAGTATTTTTTCTGTCAGATTTTCCATTAACTGATTATAGTTAATCATATAATCTATTATAATATAATCTATTACAAAAGATTACTATGCTATTATAATAGATTATGTGATTACACAGATTATATAAAAACTGCATAATTGTATAGTTATTTTGTAGGAAAATAACTATCAAAACCTTCAACAACAAAGTGTAACTATTTTTTTTCTGCTGTCTGTGTCCCTCACAGGTATTATCAGTTATTACATCCTAATGTCTTCTGAAATCTGTAATGAGTACTGGGAGTTTAGGTTTATAAACTGTTCTCCTCATACCAAAACAAGTAATTAGTTTAATTAATAAGAAACTCTAATCAGAAACCTTCTAAAACTAACTTGTTTCGTAGTCATTCAACTTAAAATTTGCTGTGAATAGCTTGGAGCCTGCACTGCAAGGAGAGGCTGCCCATTACCATTAGGGGTCTTCAGTGTTAGTTCAACCTGTCAGGATGAAAGAATCCCTAAAAATGTCACCCAGAGCCTCAACAGATTTCTGCTGCTTGGGACCTCTCGCTCTAGCAGGGATGGGGAATAATTAAAGTATAGTTAATAAAGAAAGTTTTGTTCTGGAGAAATAATACTGAGAATCACTTAAACAACGACAACCCCAAACAAAAGTAGACAGGAAAATAACCAAACCCCACCTTTCCAATTTCCCTGGAAAAGACTCCAAGCACCCACCCATTTCCCTGCCTTACATCCACCACACCATCCCCACCAGTGATTTGGCTGCTTTGTCTAAAAATGAGGAAACCAAAACCCTATCATAAAGGACCTATTTGTTCCAATGTAAGGCACCACATTCTACAAACTAAGATGGGCAAAATTGCACGTTGTGTTAAGGAGAAAACGCTGCAACCCTGGGGCAGCTAATCTTAGCAGATGGGTGGGCCTGGGCCACAGAACACACGCTGGCCCTCACCAGTTGAAGGACTGGAGATGGCTGAGGTCTGCCATTGTACACTGCCTCCATGGGAGGAAACCACTGCAGCTGTCCCAGTGTTCAGCATTCTGCTCACTGTGCACTGGGGACAAAGGGACTGGGTCAAGCAGCGTGGCCTCAAAGTGTCAAAAATAAAACTGGATTATTTCCAAGTACTGTCATTTATTATCAATGCTTTAAAAATCCCAAACAATCACAACTACTTTATATTTGCATGTTTGATTCAATGATAGTTTTTCTCCCACAGTTTATAAAGGCACTGCTGGGGAAGCCCATTCTAGAAACCGAAGAGGAATTCTGGAATTAGCCGGAGCCATCAGGTGCACCACAGGGCGCTCTCCTTTTGCCTACCTCCGCTATGGATGCTACTGCGGCCTGGGAGGAAAGGGATGGCCCAAGGACAGAGTAGACTGGTGAGAGTAACTATTTATCTCAATAATTAAGTGTTGAATTCAGATGGCAAAAGGACTAAAATATAAATTAGGCCTATTTGAGAAAGGGAACTGAGTTTAAACACACCTCAGCTTGCTAAGAAACTCTGAGGCATTCAAATTTGGTTTCTGTAGATCTACGTGATCTTGCCTTTAATGAGAATTCTCATTACTTTAGTACAGGATTCACAGTACAACTGAGTTTCTTTGCTGTTCAGCAAAGAGCTAAATAACAAAAGTCTTGTTGGAGAAGCTTTAAAGCTCAAACATTGAAGCTACCTAAAGAAAAAAATCTTAAAAGGCAATTAAGAACTTTTGATTTACTATCTTCCATGTTATTAGTATTCAAAATAATACAAATAAAAATATACAAAATTCAACTGTTGAAAAATAATTCTCAAAACCAAACCTTTCCATTTAGTACTAAATCTCAGCATATTAAATATCATCAATGTAATTTAAAATTGAACATTAGCTGACAAGAAGATGGTTTTCTGGGTTTTGTTCTGGTTTTGTTGTTGTGTTGTTTGGTTTTTTATTTGTTTGTTTTTTAATTTCTATGCATGAAATGGAGTTACTGAGTTGTGTTGTTCAACTGTTATGTACCACAGGATTTTTACACAGTGATTTGTGGGGAATAACCAAGTAATTACTTAATAAGCACAGGAAAAACATTAATTGCAAAGTGAGAGCTCATAGCATTAACTTTTCCTATTGCAGACACAAATTCCTCAGGCAACCTAACACCATCTAAACACCATGTGCCTACTGCAGTCTGATGGTTTGAGTCTACCAGGAGGAGAATGAATGAGTGAGTGAGTGAGTGAATGAATGAATGATTGATTGATTTGTGGATAGAGTGTGTTCTTCCACCAAACCAAAAAGAAAGGATGTAATTAGTTTGCAGCAGAAACTTAGGAGCTGCCTAACTTAAGGTCCTTGTTACCTCCTCTACTTGCTTTTCTGGGTTTGCAGGGACTCCACAACAGAGACACTACACCAGCATCTTTTAATGCCTTTTTAAAGCACTAAAATGTCATTCTTCCCTGTTTACAACGTCATAGAAAGTCTATGAATTCTTTGTGCCAATTATGACAAGAACAATTTTGAAACAATTTTGAGCAACTTTCCAATTTTTCTCATGATAAAAAGTTAACAGTTCATTTTGGAAGGGGCTAGGAGAAAGGCATCTCTCATCACTTATTACATGAAAAAGCAGTAATTTTTTCCCAGGTGATCTATTAAACAATGTTTGTAATGTTTGTACACTCCCTGATGTTGACTGGTTTATTATTTCACAGCTGTAGTAACCCACTGATAAACCCCACCCAGACTGTGTGACCTTAAATCACCATTTCTGGTCCTCTCAGGTGCTGCTTTCACCACGACTGCTGCTATGGCAGGGCAGAACAAGCAGGTTGTCAGCCAAAGACTGAGAGTTACCACTGGGAATGCAAAGACAATTCTGCTGTGTGTGGTGAGTGAGCACTTGGGAGCTTTTTGGTGTTGAGTTTTGGGGGTGGGTTATTTGTTTGGTTGGTTTGTTTCTTACTTCTACTGATTATCTCGTTAGAAAGGTATTTTCTTACTTAACTGTAAAACTCTTAGTTTGCCATCCTTCCTTTTGTGACTATTTTGCCAGCATACACTGTGCCTCCAGAAAGCACAGCTAAACCAATCAACTGAATGCAGCTTCTTCTTCTTCTTAATCCACCCTCCTGACTGACATAAGCAAACAAAACTGTGATCTAGAAACATCTATTACCTTTTCAGAAAACACAGCCAAAAGCTTCCCCCTTTTCCCTGAGCATTTACATTTGCTGAGGAACCCATGTTATGCTACTGCCTGCAGGTCTCCAGCTGGAGAGCAACTACAGACAGGAGACAAGAAAATTGTAACAGTTTAAAAAGGATCTTTTCCCTACTTAGCAGAAAATATTTCCCACTATTTGTAAGTTTATAACAGACGAGTTTTTGGCATATTTATCTCTGATCAGTTGCACTGATGGATGCAATTTATGAATTAATTCATAATTACAGTTTACAGTTTCAAACAATGAGGTAATTAAATGTTTGATGAGTATGTTTATTTCTGAAAGTTAAATTAACAAATATTAATTTGAAAATATTTACATAACACAAGTGTACAAATTGCAACAGATTGCTGAGCACATCTTGATAAATTTTGATTTTTCCAAAGTATACTTGCCATGCTGAGGTAAGGGAAGGACAAAAAGACCACAAAGAAAGGAAAACCCCAAAAATGGTTAACAGGAAAAAGCAGCTTTTCTTTATCATTATTTGTTCACAATTCCCAAAGTTTTAGCAAATGCTTTCCAATATACCTCAAAGACTCACTGAAACTGTAGCTTCTCACAACCTCCCAACATTTGCAGGGTGTTTTTCTTCTTGTTGTTATGTTTTTGTATTGGTTTTTTGTGTGTTGTTTGGATTTTTTTTGCTTGTTTTGTTTTTAAAATCAGGTGCTAGGTCAGTTACTTTGCATATAATTTTATGCTTCTACCTAGAATGAAAATGAGCTTGAGAATTGGTTTCTATTTGCACTACAGAAATGCAAAAACTCTTATATAAACTTGTTTAAAATGAGTCTGAGTTTCTGACTACCATGGTTTAAAGGCAACAGTTGGTCATTCACAGAGAACACAAAACCCTCTCATTTCATAACTTAATTTAGAATTTGCCTGACCTGAAAACAAATGAAAGTTTGGACATTACTTCCTTTCCTGCTTCCCATTCAACCTTTACTTTGCCCAAGTAAAGTACTTTACCTCATTCAGAATCTTTACTTGCTCATTTCTTCCCCTGCCCCAGATGTACAAAGCATCTTCTCTCTCACACTAATTAATCACATTACAGTCCACCCTTATTTGGCTGTAAAGATTCTGCTCCTGACCATATTCAAAATACTGGCCAAGATAGCAGGCATGTTGTCAGGAAACAAAGTCCCTGGTGAAGCATGGAGAAGATAAAGTCTGGAGCAATACCATGAGAAGAACAGAAGAAGGAATGGTTCTCAGTTAACCTGTTTTGGTTTTTTTATCCTATCATGTTTTTCATGCTACTTAATGCTATTGAGTAGCTTTTAGGGCAGCTAGTTGCAGCATAAACACATATACACTAAGAACACTTCCATTTCATGGCAGAATTTGAGTTCATTCACAAAACTGAACACTTGTTCTGCTCCTGGACAAATCTCAAGCAGGGATTTGGCTAAACTTTTAAAATGGTAAACACTAAGAAAAAATGTAATCAAGGATTCTTCAGTTTACAGACAGTTACAGGGAGAAAAAAACCACACACTTCTGGGTTGGCACACTGAACCCAAAATACGTTGCTGTAGAAGAAAACGTTCATGCCAAGAAGAAACATTCATGCCAAGAAATCTGTTAAGTTACAACACTACAATTATAAAACAAATATGACAAGACATGGATTTTATCACACAAACACACTTCACCTAACTTCTTACTGAACACCTTAATGAAAAAAGGTGGGCAGTTTAGGCTGGACATGGAACATCTTAGCATGCTGTGTATGTATCCCATGTATTATTTTCAATGCTATATCCTATAGTAGATTATAAAGGGTATGTGAATGGAAATCTTCCCAAAGTCAAGTTTCACTAGAGCAAGAGGAGAGGCAGGGAGGGTCACATACTGCTTTCCAAAGAGGGATCAGTTGTCAGAGTTCCTTTAATAAAGATGTGGAAGAAGAGTATTTAAGTCTTTATCTGGCTGTTGTATTTTCACCTGCTAAGATCGGTGATCACTGACTGATCCACAGATTCTCAGTCCTACCAAAGCTCAGCACAGTTCCTCTTGCACTTGAAATGTAACAGGCATTTGTACAGCAAATATGGAATGTGAGGGAGAAATTCTTGGTATTCCATTTGGGATTTTTAATTTCTTCAGACTAATATCAAACTTACTGTGTTTTCTTTCAGACTCACTAGAAGATAAATGTCAAAAACTGGCATGTGAATGTGACCGTGAAGCTGCCAAATGTTTTTCTAAAGCTCCCTACCATAGAAAATACCTTTTGTGGCCAGACTTTATGTGTGGTGAGATTCAGCCTTTGTGTAGATATTAGATATAGGACTCTTTATGTATTTAAATCTAAAATTACTTTTTTTTTTGTCACAGTAATGACAACAAATAATTTTCCCCGTTCTTGATACTCCTTCATGCCACCTCAGCCTCTCCACCCCAGAATGGCCAAAGTAAACATTTTTCCTTGTATTTACCTTCTCCCATGCACTTTTATTGACTAAACAGAAATCTGAGTTTATCAGTTGAAGGAGTAACTGACAATATTAATTTTTTTTTATATTCAGATTTACAGATTTTTCAGATTGTTAATATCATTTGCTGTGAATTTTTTATCCCCCCTCCACTGGCTATAAGATACAAATCAAACTTCTCCACTAACAAATCTTAGCATTTGTTAACTTTGAACTGACTGGAAAAAGTGCATGAAGTGACAGTGTCAGCACAAAGAGCCCTCTCATCTACATTAAACACTTATTACAAAGCCTAATTTAACTGTTGAATTTCATTCACCAGAAGTAAGCCTACCTGTATTAAAGAAAGGTTAATATAATTCTTTTTTTCTAGCATTTACTTTTTAAATAGTTTTCTAAACAACTGCTTATTTGATATGATTCAAGCTGCTTACTCCATGTACACCCTGAATTTCCTGTAAGCACAGGGAGGAGTTCTACCCTTAGAACTTTAGAGACAGATGTAAAAATGCAAATGCAAACAATCACCAAAACAAAAACATGAAAAAATGTAGAAGTTGTTGGGACCAACTGGCTTTCCCACAAGTGTCTGACCCTGCACAGGAAGAGTTTATGAAGCTCAGAAGTGTATATACCTCATCAGGATGTAAAGACGGTTTTAGCTAGGGTCACTTCACAGACATTTTTAGCCTTTTGGGAAGAGAAATCAGTACCCTGAATTGCTGGATAATACACTTTTTTTGTAACTGCTGATGTTAACAGTTATAGAGCCAGGAGAGTTTTATGTCTACTTTCATCCACTTCAACTTACTCAGAGATGCAGAGCTAACAAACAGGATTGCACAAGTCAAAGCTAATGACATGTACTTCAATATAGAAAAAAAAAAAAATCAAACCCCAAACAAAATAACCCACATCTATAGGAATAGTGAAGATTTCAAGAGAGATCTTTAATCTTGAAAAATATTCATAGGCAAATTTAGTTCACATTACTGACAAATTAAATAAACAAAACAAACCAATGCAGAATGCAAGGGGACAAAGCTCTTGAAAAATCTTACCTTCTGCTTCAAAGGAACATACATTAACAAATGTCAATCCTGCTTACACAAAAGAACTTTCCAGTCAATATCTGGTCACAGACATAGATACACACATTATATTGCCATTAGTAATTACAGTGACAGGTCACTTTTCTAAAATAATCCTTTTTAAGACATAACCCTGAATTTGAGAATTTGCATCAGAATTCAAGAAGAGAGAATGAAAGGAGCTATTGATGAATTCTAACTGATCTGAATAAAAAATTTTCTATGGCAATCACCGCATTTTCCAAGACACAAGAAAATTCAAGTAGAGTTTCCCTTCAACGGCAGGAATTTCAGAACAAACTCTGCTGTGAGACTGTGTATAGCTCAGTCTCAACTTTACATGTAAAGAAGACAAATAAATTAAGTACTTTCAACATCAAGCCTCTCCAGGAAGGGCATTCCTTTGGCAAACTTAAGTTGAGGAACACACTGCTGGTAAGAAATGCTAAGTTTGAAAAGAAGAAGAAAGAAATCACGGTAGCAGTGTAGAAGACACTGATTTTAAGGCAGACTTGAAAATACACAATGCTCAGGACAGAATAAAGAAATTTATCTGACACAAATAGGGTGAGATGACTGTATGAGTTTTACATGGCTATATAGGAATGTGCTTCTATTTTTTTTCAAAAGAAAATTCCTTTTTCCTTCATTCTCCAATTTGGAATCAGCTGGCTTAAGAGTAACTTACCTTAAAGCTTTTTTGTAATTTAAATTAACATAATCCACCATTTTCACTGCCACATACATAAAGAAGAAAAGCAAAGTTTATTGAGAATGTCCATTTTTAGAAGCTAACCAGCTCAGAAGTTCCAATGCCAATCACTGCACTTGTGTCTCCAGACGTCTTATCTCTGTAACCACAAGATCAATGTTTATAACTGGGTTAAAATACAAGGCCCAGTAAAATAAACAATTGCAGACAAACTGAGGAATAAAAGGCCAAAAAATGGCAACAAAAAGTCCCTGGGTTGAGACTTTCCAGAAATGTCTCCACATTCTGTGAGGAATAGTCCTGTGAAAAAGGAAAGGGAAAGGCTTAGAGGAACTTTCTCGTTTGTTTTACTCAGTTTTAAGAAAAGCTAATAGGTGCTGCAACTTTAAATTACTTAGCCCTTACTTGGGTACCTGTAAAAACATCATTTTGCACTCCAGGAAGAACTTCCCTAAAACCCTGTAGTACCAGATTTAAAGAGGAAGCACTAAGTCAGTGCACTTAGACCCCAGAGTCCAGCAGGTTCCAGTGCCACATCCCAGCTCTGCCTCGGGCTGTCCCACGTTCCCTGCGCTGTTCCGGGCACTTTCTGCCCTCTATCGGCTGGCAAAGGGAAAACCCACTACACACCAAAACAAGAGTTTCTCCCATACAATTTCCAAAGACAACACCAACTACGAATGTTAATATGCTTGAATTAAGACTGAGGGAGTAATAGAAAACAGAAATTCAGATAAATTATCAGAACTAGTATCAGTATAAATTATTTATGATTCTGAGGACTCATCCTTTAATAACTATACTGTATCATGACTAAATTCTGATGAATTCAGTTCTCAGCTAATGCCAGGCACCATAAGAGGCAGTTCTCAAGGTAAACGTTAACATCTCCCAGTGGTTAAAAACATGCTTGTTACTTGTTATTTGCTACATCTGATGAATAAAACCACCTGTAGGAAACCTTTGGAAGCATTCACAGAAATAAAGGTATTCAAGAGCTGGCAGTAGCATATGTGGGAATTCAAATTCACACATTGTTATTAACCTCAGAGTTTGGGTTAGACACTCATCTCAATCAGCAGCTGTGAAATTGTAAGGCTGTTACTTTCTCTTTATAAGGCCATGTACTTCCAACCCTCTTCCACAAGCTCAGTAAGACTTACTTCAATTCTCTTCTTGACCACAGCCTCCAAAAGGAGAATAACTCCAGAACAGAGAGCAACATGGCATTTACAATTATAAATCTTGATGTCCAATAGTGCACATCTAGCCAATCCCAAGCAAATTCAGCTATCAGCTGGTATGGCAAAAATAAATACTTTACAATGAATTCTCTCCACTGCCTCCAAGAAGGATCTTCAAGGTCCTGTAAATTAGGATAAAAAGACTGTTAATCAAATTTCTATTAAAGTGACTTAATACTGGCTTATTTCCACTAAAGACTGTTAATCAAATTTCTATTAAAGTGACTTAATACTGGCTTATTTCCACTAAAGACTGTTAATCAAATTTCTATTAAAGTGACTTAATACTGGCTTATTTCCACTAAAGACTGTTAATCAAATTTCTATTAAAGTGACTTAATACTGGCTTATTTGCACTAGTCTTTTGTTGAAAAGCTGGGGGGTTTATACACTGAAACCAGTAATTTATCATTATTATATTTGCTAGTAGGTTATACTGTAATGCAGTAATTTCCATTAGATTAGAATGTCACAGACAGCCAGATCTGATAATGCCATTTGTTAACATACACATAGTTTGAGTGAAGAGCCTTTCTATAGTCATGTGAACTTCAGAAGAATCAATTTCACGCATTTAAAGTCTTAAAAGCCCTAAATCAATCCTATTAAAGGTAATGGTTGCAACACTGGTGATTGCAGACAATAAAATCAAGGAACCACTTACTCTGTAGGTCTGTTGTTAAAGTCATAGTGTAAAGAGATGAAATGATGAATAATTCCATCATGTGTTTTTATGCTGCTTAAATGCTTACAGTCATAAAATGCTTATAACTAAAGCAAGTAGCATATTTGATGTTTTGAATACTTACTAGCAGTTTTGTGACAGTATCTTCATACTTGTCTTCTTGCACAGGACAAATTGTGTGGATGAAAGGTAGGAAAGCTTCTGCATAATCAAACAAATATAGGTATAACATACTGAGTCTTGGAGAACTCTTCAGTGCATACAGAAGAAAGAGTGATTTTCCTGGGTTTACGGCCTGAAAGGCATCAAATTAGCAAGTTTCAATCAGTGAAAAAATAAAATGAAAGGGGCATGCCAGTTCTTACATTTTCTGACAACCATTTTTCAAAGGACTGTTTTTCAAATAAAACAGTTCATTAAACTGAGTGGGTTTTACACAGGTAATTCCACTACTTTAACATTTCTCCTGGCTTTAAGAGAATCCTCTTTTAAAGGTATTGCTTTAAAAATAATTAATATACATGACATGACACACTTTATATAAAATTTACCTTATATTCCCAAAGGTTCTGTGGTGGTTTAACACCTAAAGTTTTCACACATTCCAGTTCTGCCATAATAGCTCTCCTATGGTTACTGTTCTCTATACTGTAAGGCTCTTTGGTGAAGTCCTCCTCAGTCAGTGTTAGGAGGAGTCTACAAAAGCAGAAGAATTCAGAAGGTAAACAATGCCTATTCATCAAAAAAAAGACAACTAACAAATACACAACTGCATACTGAAACAATAAGCTACTGATACAAGGTAGCACCTTTTGGGTTAA
Organism: Notiomystis cincta; assembly: GCA_013398075.1. NCBI lineage: Eukaryota > Metazoa > Chordata > Aves > Passeriformes > Notiomystidae > Notiomystis > Notiomystis cincta. The sequence continues at coordinate 3,390 of VZRX01024257.1, read as the reverse complement.
AGAATCATAGAATACTTTGGGTTGGCAGGGACTTTAAAAGATCATCATTACATTCCATATCAAGTGTTCTACACCAACTGCATCTCAGAGCCTGGGTTTTAAATTTCCTTCTTGTCCAGCTTCCTCTTGCCTGCTTTCAGCATGGCTCTTGGGTGGAAGACATATGCATATAGCACGTGCATATTTCCACAAGGAAGGAAAGGTGGAAGGGGGGGATAATATATCAGAATTTTACTCTCAGTGTCATTTCAGTCTGCATTGTCAGCATTTTAAAAAGTTTCTAGAAAATTTCCAGGTAGCTTGCTAAGTATCTACTAGTAAAAGTTTTCACCAACGATTGTTAAAACTTCTGAAATGTATTCTGATACATCAGCAGAATATTCCCACAATCTACGTAACAAAGTACAGTCGTTTCACAATAAACCATCCCTAATGAATCCATCAGTAGTCCAATCACATGATAGTTGTCCTTGACCATCAGGCCTCTCACCTTCCATTTACTTTCTCCAGTAAAAATCTTTCTTTGTAATGTGAAGCCCATGGGCCCAGCTGCTCTAGCCAGAGTATCACTTCCTCAGCAGTCCACTTAGCAACAGGCTTGTGGACAAGAAGATCATCTTCAAATTCTCTGCTACTCCAGTGATAGCCAAGTAGAACTACCTACAGGTAGATTACAAAGATAAATAAACAAAGATTGCATGCTTGAGGAAGCAAATAAGGAAAATCAATCAGATGAAACTTACTGCTACACAAGTTAAAGCTGTCAGAACGCCCGAGAAAAACCCTCCTCGAGGATTAATTCTTCCTGTGTTTGAAACTGTAGGCATCTGGTCATTCCCATATTTTTGGAAAGTTGCTAAGCTGCGTGCTACATCACTGTTTTGTTGAATGTCTTCTTTCCTTTGTTCAATGGCATCAGAAAATAGCTTTTCAATAACATCCCTAAGAGGAAAAATATTTGTCATTATACTGTAACCATTGAGGCTTAATACTCAGAAAAGGGACTCATTTTTGGATTTTTGTTTTGCAGCCTCTACTGAAGACTATCATCTTTGAAAGCAAGAAAAAATTAGTTTTTAAACCTTAGTAAACTTAGAATTATATCAATCACTGCCAAACAACATTTTCCTTAGCCAAAATACCACAACACTCCCAAGTTTTTCTTATATAAAAATTAGAATTCTGTGTGCTACTGACAAGCCTCAATTACTAAAAAATGCTAAGCAAAAGACAACATAAAAGCCAACCACCAATCCTACCATCTATGTATTAAAATATTATTAACCCCAGATAAAGTATTATTAACAAAACAACTTGTGGGTAATTCAAATAGATGTTTTTAGCTTAGTTCTACAATATGATCACATTTCTTCCCATAAATAATTCCTATTACAGAAATTGCTACAAAATTATCCAAGATCAATCTAACTTAGAATTATTAGAAAACAACCAGCTATATTAGAAGATTCAGGATCCTGCCTCTCCATCTCCCAAAAAATTTAGAAGGGGGGGAAAGCTCTCCCCCCAGACAAACCTCCTCCATCAAAACAAAACCAACCAACCCCTTAATTCCATGTGCTTGAACAGTTCATTACAAGTGCACAAGCTGAAAGTCTTTAAATTTCTTTGCAACAGTTCAGATTACCAATTATCTAAGAAAATCTGCAGCAAACTCAAGAAACCAGACAGCTAATTTCTGTGGTTTCATTTATGTAAAGAAGACCTTCACAAAATAGTTCACTCACCTGAGGAGGATGTTGACTTTGGGGAATCCTTCCCATTTTTCTCTGCATTCAGGACATTCATTCTTCTTGGATGATACCCACCACAAGGCCAAGCAGTGCCTACAGAAGCTGTGCCCACAGTTCAGGGTGGTGGGATTGACCAGAATGTCGTAGCAGCAGTGGCACAGGAACTCACTGACTGATATCTGCCGACCTGGGCCGGGAGTAGCAGATGGTTCAACTTTTGCCCTCTCTGCTTCTCCTTGCAAAGTCTCATCTTCTTCCATTTTCGTTTATGCCTTACACAAACAGAAAGCTCTCTTAGATCTTCAAACCAAATAGGGCATTACTTCTGCAAAGCAACAGGAAAATAACTATTATAGAAGTTTAGAATTGTAAGCAATGTCATAGATCACTGCACTGCTTTTGTCACTAGGATGGTTTTAAATTTAAGTAACTCAGTCCTCCCCAAAATGAAACATGATCTACTTTTTCAACAATATATTCATTGCCAACTACAATCAAAACCAGATTCTAGATTTGAACAGCCGGGCTCAGTCTCCCTGTGCTTTCTGATCTCGTGTTACAAAACACTTGAGAGCGAAACAAAGTAACTCACTATGATTCACATGACTTTCGACAGTATCTTTAATCAAGGTTTTAGTAAAAGAAACCAGTCAAAGGAAATATCATTTAAAAATACCATCAGAGGACATAAAATACCGGTATGAAGTAATGATCTAATTTACTTCATCCCTCCTCTTTCCAAGCATATGGAATAAAACATTACTAACAGAAGTCAATGCTAGACATTGCTGGGCAATGTTAAAAAAAACCCAAACATTGATCCACCAAGTCATATGCTTCAGAATCATAAGGGATTGATCTGCACACCTTTTCAGTAAAGCTCTAAACTCCACATTAACTTCACTTGTAGTTACTTTGTTAGTATTACAGAAAATGCACAGATAAGAATTTAAGATGGTTCCAAGCTTACCAAAAATATAAACCTATTGGCTTCACGTTCCTACTCCACTCTCTTAGATAGCAGTATAGAGTTTCTTAAAAAAACCTCCAGATGACTCATGATATGTTAGAAGTTACCAAGAACTAGACAATTTTTTCCTCAGGCACTACCAAACCAGAATATGATTACACTCTCCATCATGTGGCTCCTTCTCACTACTAACGTACCAACTTGCCATCCAGATCAAGCAGGAAGAGGTAAGCGTGCAAGCAGGTAAAGAATAGAAATTGAGAAAAAAACGCAAGTACAGAAACAAACCAATAGTGAAACTAGAATCCTCAGACTTCCAAACCTGTAATTCCCTGGCAAAACACAGGCTGCTGGCTTTCTAAAACATAAACCTGAAACAGCACTTATAAGAGGCAAAATAAAACCAAGATTTTGCACCTAAAAGCATTCTTCTAGTTTTCCTGAAATACAGAGGCAACAGGATTTCTGTGCAAAATACAGGAAAAAATATTTCACCGCTCAGTCTGTGCCAAGTAAGAGCCAGCAGCAGAATGATTCCTAGCTCCTCTCCTGTCTCTTCCCAGCTCCAGCTTCCTGCCCTCCGCGCTGCTTCCTCAGGAGCGGCACGGCCGGTCGGGGCCCGCAGCGTTTGCAGCCCGGGCAGGGCCGGGCCGGCCGCAGCCCGATACC
>VZRX01024254.1:41843-109806 GCA_013398075.1 Notiomystis cincta | reverse complement strand
GGGGGTAACGGGGACGCGCGCGCCACCTGGTGGCTGCTGGCGGCGGGAGCGCGCTGCCGGTCCCGGTAGGAAAAGGGAATTCCGGTCCTTGGCCATCGGCAGAGACGAGGGAACGACCGTGAAGCGGTTGCTTTCTCTCTGGTGAATGTGTCAGCTATTGAGCAATAAAAGGGAGAGCTGGAGGGAAGCCGGGAGACTCGCAGGCAGAGGTGGCACCCTGCGGTTTTTAGCTGAGTTTGTTTGCTTTGCCAAATCAGAAGGTCTTTGCCCTAAAAGCATGCTGCAGGAAAAGGAAAGTCCCTACAAGAGGGCAACCCAGCACTGAAAAAGTTGCTTGTAATCCAGAAAGTCAGGGACTTCCAAACTCCTGTCCCTACTTTAGTAGCTTCTCTAGGATTCGTTTTCTCTTAGGTACTTTCTATAAAGCCTCTTTTTCTTCGTGGCAGGGATGATGTCTTTGGTAAACATGGTTTCGCAGATCAGTTTCCTTCTGGAGTGTGTGCTCTGGTGTTTTAATGATGGGTAAAAGCTACTCGTGCCAGTGAGCTTGGAAGAAATTATACTGGGATCACATCCTTGACAGGTGGATGGTCAGTCCTAGCCAGGTGCTGCAGGCAGAGGAGATGCTTTCAGTGTCACTTGGAGTTTGAGCAAGGGAAGAGGTATCAAAGACTACTTCTCTCACACTGTGTGCTGAGGTGGAAAAAGAGAAGAGTTGGGATCATACTGAGTTCTGCTCAAAACTGTAAAAAGAAAAGGACCAAACCCACAAACTCGTATTATGTTTTTCCAGTATTTGTTCTCTTAGTATCAGGACTTCTTTTTCCCATTTTTGAGGCAAGGGCTTTGGATCCATGCCAGCAAACTTCCTGGAGAGCTATTTTCATAACTTGAGTGTGGACTACATACTGCACCTTGTGAAGGAAGGTCATCTCTTGTTGTATGGACTGGGAACTTCTGTCCTTGTCCTCTGTTTTTGGTAGGAAATGTCTTCATTTGTGTGTTTACCTGAGGATTTTCAATGTCTCTTGTTGCAGAGAAGCAGCAGCCTCTTCTCTGGTGCTTGGGGATGCTTATTCCATTACCTGAGGGTTCAGGAAGAATAAAACAAGTGTTTAGGAGTCAGAAATGAAGGAGGAAGGTAGTGGTGAAGCGGTAAGGTCCAAATGTAGCAACTCCTCAGCTCTCTTTCCTCACGTCTCTTCAGCTGTTTGCCAGTCTCCTGCCCTGCTGTCCTGTGACAAGGAGCTACTTTGTGTTACCCCGGAGCCTGGCTCGCTGTCGGGTGTGACCCTCGGACCTAAGCACTGCCGAGGCCAGGGCTGAGCGATGGCAGTCTGGCGGGATCAGCACCTGTTCCTCTGCAGCGGCAGGAAAATGAACACCAGCAGACGCCCTCTCCGCCTGCCTGGATCCCGGTGCCGTTACCGGACACGTATTTCTCTCTCTCACGGCGGGGCTCGCCTGTGCTGTTCGCTGCGGGCCGTGCTCCGTGGCCGCGGCGGGGCTGTGCCGTGTGCTCGGCGGGTGCCGCGGTGTTTGCCGNGCGGGAGGGGCGGGAAGGGGCCGCGGCCTGCACGGGAGGTGGCGTCCCGGTGCCCTTCAGGGCCTTCCCTGAGGGGAGTCCGCTCAGGCACGAGAGTGGCGCCTCCCTTCAGCCGGGCCGCGGCTGCGGCCCCGCGGTCGCGGGAAGGTGTCCCGGGCTGGGGGGACCCTCAGAGCCCCTCACGGGCCGGCGCCCGCCCCAGGCCCGGTGCGAAGGGCGGCGGAGGCGCTGAGTCCCGTCCCCGCTTCCAGCGCTGGCCCTGCGGTGCCACCGGCTGCACACCGTGTACCAGAGCGTGGAGCTGCCCGAGACGCATCAGATGCTGCGGCAGACGGTCCGGGACTTCGCGGAGAAGGAGCTGATGCCGCTTGCGGCGCAGCTGGACAAGGAGCACCGCTTCCCGGCCGAGCAGGTGGGTGCGAGGGTTGGGGTGGCACAGCCAGAGACCCCTTTCCTGCTGCTTTGGGGCTGGACCACTCGGGCTGAAGCAAAATGTACATCCAGCTGCGGTTTAGCAGAAAGTTGGAGTTTAGACCGACTCGTTTCTCTGAATGTGGATGTTGTAATTCCCTCAGGGCATTTCGAGCTCTTAACCTTTACTTGCCTTTCTGTGTATCTGGCTTTAGTACCACTGAGCTTTTAGTTCTCTTACCGACTTACCTGTGGGCTGTAATACAAATTAAACAATTGACTTCTAAAATTAATTAAATACTTTTACAGACTGCACATAATGGTTTATGGTGAGGAAGCATAGATGACATGAATGCATTTTCAGATGGTGGAAAAAGTGGTCAGGAGATACATGCTGGTGCTGTGAACAAATTGAAATTCCAGCCAAACCAGGGTTTTCTCTTGTGGAAAGATACACCAGTGTATGTGTTAAGCAATGAAATATGTAGCTCCAGCAAAATAGATCCTGTTACATTAGCCAAGAGACTCCAAGCAAACACTGTCAGAGGTATGAGAGTTTTGTCACATTCCTCTTTCTAGTAAGGTATAAGGGTGGTAGCCAGAAAAGTCACACCCTAAGGAAGAAAATAACTTTACTCCTTCCTGTTCTCATCTGAGAATTTTACATTTGGTTCTGAGACTTTTGACTTGAACGTGTAGGGGAAAATTTAAAATGCAAACAAGATATAATAAGATGAAGCAACATACATAGAATCAGTGGCTTGTCAATCAAGAACAAGAATCAATCTTGTTCATCTTCTGGATTTAATGTGGAGGATTGGTGTTTTGGGTGCCCATATAGGAGGAAAATTATCTAAAAATTCTCACTGGTTCCTCTAAAAACAAGCAGAGGCTTATGGTTGCAAAGGAAGTAGCTGGGCAACTTGAGGTAGATTGGTTGCAATGTAACTAACAAAAAATTCACTGGGAAGCGAGGTCTGGCTTTATTTGGAATGAAAAAAATCACCTTGCACACTGTTTTCTGCAGTCATTCATTCTGTAAAATTCTTCCCTTGTGCAGTCCTAGGCTGAAGCTCAGCAGACTGAAAGGTAAAGTTCTGATGATTTTTATCAGCTAGACTTCCCATTTTTACTGACAGGAGACATGCAAGGGGAGAGCTTTGGTGGGAGGCTAAGGAAATGTTGGTGGAGTTCTGTCTCCCCATTTCATCTTCAGAAGGCTCCCCCCTTCCCAGTACTGAAGAGAGCTCTTTAAACAAGCAAGAGCCTAAACAACAGTGACTGTGTACAGCTCTTGCTGCAGTCGCTGGGATCTAGGGACACGTAGCAGTTTGTTCAGATTCCATTTCACCAGGACTCTGTGCATCTCTTCCTCTGGCTGTAGCCCTCTCACGGCCTGTCTCGCTGTCCACGTCTGTGTGTGTTGGCTGGCAGCCTGGTGCTGCAGAGGATGTGAGCTCTCCATTCCCCGTGTGCAGGTGAAGAAGATGGGTGGCTTAGGGCTGCTGGCTATGGACGTGCCAGAGAAGTACAAAGGAGCAGGCCTCGACTACCTGGCCTATTCCATCGCTGTGGAGGAGATCAGCAGGGGCTGCGCCTCCTCGGGCGTCATCGTCAGCGTCAATAACGTGAGTGTCAGGGGCGGAACGCAGCGAGGTTGGCATGGCACAGGGTGCTGGGGAGAGGTGATCTGTTCCTGTGCTGGGTTCTAGAGTTTTGGAGAGCACATTAGCGAGTTACTCGATTGGTTGTACCTTTCAGAGGCACTAACAACACCGAATTCTTAAAGTCCCTGTATCTAGGGCCAATTCTCAAGTTTGGCTCTGAAGAGCAGAAGCAGAAGTGGATTGCTCCCTTCACCAATGGAGAGAAAATTGGATGTTTTGCCCTCAGTGAACCAGGTGATGTGATTGTTACCATCCCTGTTGCAAAGAATGTGGTGTAGTTTATTTCCTTGGTGAGGTTTAGGATGAACTTTAGGTGCTTGAAATTGGAACAGTTTGTAGAAGGGTGGTTTATAGCACTTCCATGTGAGTGAAGTCTCAGTACCCAAGGTATGAACTGCCATCCTATGGTCCCTGCTGAAAATACTCATTCCCTGTGTGAGCAGAGCTCTGGACACATCTTGAACACAGGGGCCTTTCCCTATGCTATGGGAGGGACAGTGGTGACACTGCCACAGTTCAGGAGGTGCTGCGAGCTGAAAGGGTGCAGGTGGGGGTGGGTTTGACCCAGTGTGTCACCGATCACCTGAGGTTTGTTCGCTGCTGCTTTGCTCAGGGAACGGCAGTGACGCAGGTGCCGCCTCCACCGTGGCGCGCCTGGAGGGGGACGAGTGGGTTCTGAACGGCACCAAGGCCTGGATCACCAACGCCTGGGACGCCTCAGCCACTGTGGTGTTCGCTACCACGGATAAATCCCTGAAGCACAAGGTGCGATAGTTTGTAACAGTCAGGAAAAAGGCGTGGGAGTGAAGGTGTTGTGGAGAAGCACTTTGCAACAGCTCTGGGACTCCGTTCTCTGAGCAGTGCAGACACGGAGCAGAGGAGGGGCTGATGTGTGCTGGCTTTGTTCTGTCTCAGCTCTCCTCTCCCTCCTCCTGGTTACCTGGACATGTGGCTTTTATGTAAAATGGAGGAAGCCTGTTGACAGCCAAGGAAGTGGGAGGGTAAGAAGACACCATTCCTAAGGGTTTGGGTCTTGTTGCAGGGCATTAGTGCATTCCTGGTTCCCATGCCAACACCTGGGCTGTCACTGGGGAAGAAAGAAGACAAACTGGGAATCCGAGCCTCTTCCACTGCCAACCTGATATTTGAGGATTGCCGGATACCCAAGGCCAACCTCCTGGGGCAGCCAGGAATGGGCTTCAAGATTGCCATGGTAAGAGAGGGATGGGGTGCAGCTGTGGGTGTGTACAGCTGCAGCTCCCAGGCTTACTGTTTTGTAAACCATTTCCAGAGGCAGTCACTACAGTGAGGACTGTTTGCATAAGCTGTTCTGTGTCATGTTAAGCTGTTGACCCTTCTTGCCAACATAGGAGGAATCATTCCCAGAGCTTGATGAATGTTTAATTTACACAGATGTTTGACAGCACTTCTGTAGCAGTTGTCAGCTGGAAGAATGCTGATGCCACTGAGGTGCTGTGTCAACAGGGGCAGTTTATTTTAATTTTTCTCCTTTCCCAATCCTGTGTTCCTCCAGTTTGTACCCATAAATAAAGGGAAAATACGGCATTTCCCCGTCTGAATGCTGTGGCAGAGGAGAGTTGTCCTGGAGGTCCAGGACAACTTCTGGAGAGTGTCTCAAGGTGAATGATTGCTGGTTATGGTATGCATGTGCCTTCTGAGGAGGAGCAAGGCAGCTGGGAACAGCTTTGTTTCCTGCAGTGAGGCAGTGTCCTTTGAGAGTGGTCATTGCTCTCTCCAGAGGGGCAAAACACTCTTTGTTGGCCTGACATTTTGGGCTGAGTTCCCTGGAGCAGAGTCCATTTTCTTATGTCCAGAAATGAAAGTAATTGGTGACTGACAGGTTCTCTTAAGACCTTCAGCCCGGGATTGTGAAGATGAAGCCTTTTCTCCCTGTGCTGAAATTTCTTCCTGTGAACAGTGGGGCAGAACAGGTGTTTGTGCTAAGTCAGGTAATTGACGGGGTTCACTAATCAGTGTGAAAAATACCTTCACATGTGTGTCCTAACGATGAGGAAAAACTGACCAGTTTTCCAAAGTAAAATCAGCTGCAGAGTGAGTTGGGTCTGCCTGAAGAGTTCCTTCCAGCCCCTTCCAGAGCAGATCCTTGTTGTGCTGTTTCCCTTATTTTGTACGCTCTTTTTTTCTTCTGGCTAATAGAGCAATCCCTCTCCTTTCTGCTTCTATTGTTGAACTCCTGCCTTCTCTCTGCAGTGCCAGTGCCTGTTATAGCTCTCTATCCCTGCATAACTGGGGACATTCTGAATCAAGGAGGTCTCTGACTAGAGGATTTTAAGGCTATGGCAGCTTTCCAGCAACATCAGAAATGTGTGTGTACTATTCTTGATCAAGTATGAGTTGACGTACGTGTATTTCATGTCTTTCTCAGCAAACTCTGGATGGAGGAAGGATTGGTATTGCCTCACAGGCACTTGGAATAGCACAGGCAGCTCTGGACTGTGCTGTGGATTATGCTGAGAAGAGAATGGCCTTTGGGTCACCCATCACAAAGCTCCAGGCAGTGCAGGTACGAGCTGGGCACATGGGGTAGTTCCACAGAGTGCTGGGGCTGGTGGAAAGTCCGTGTGTGCTCTTGGATGTGGTATCAGGCACACACAGTGCACTTTGTACTGTCTGGGATAAACAGGGGGATAATTCTGTTTTCAAATGCTGTTAAAACTAATTTTTGGGACAGAGGCTCCTTTTCCTTAGATGGCCCAGGGGTGGGAGAATTCAGCCATGTCCCCTTGTGCAGGCAGAGGCCCTGGACCAAAGGCAGTGTTTGTTGTTGCAGTTCAAGCTGGCAGACATGGCTGTGGCCTTGGAGGGTGCGCGCCTGCTGACCTGGAGAGCTGCTATGCTGAAGGACAATGGAAAGCCCTTCACTAAGGTATTTCCAGCCCTGCTTTTGTCCAGCAGCCACAGCACAGAGACTCAAGGCCAGGGAACCCCACTCCATTGCTGTGCTCAGCACTTGCCCAGCCAGCGCTGCTGGGGTGTAACCAGCAGCAGGTCCTGGGCCTGCTGCCCACCCTTGGGCAGCCCGCTGAGTTCAGCACTGGTTGTAGCTGAGAGGAGAGGGGTGGCTGCTTTCAGCTGGCACCATCCTCAGGCCTCTCTCTCTGTACAGCTCCTCTGTGAGTGTTCAAGCTCCTCGTGCAGGTGAGGGGTTCTTTCTTGTGACAGCTGCACCCTCAGTGATGTTTTCCTTCCCCAAAGGAAGCAGCAATGGCCAAACTGGCTGCATCAGAAGCTGCAACGTCCATCGCACATCAGGTAACTGTCAGTTGACTATTCTGACATACATTGTGTGAGAAGGGACTTTGGATGTCTCACAAATGCTTTGGGATGGTGGGATGGAATTTACTAATTTATATTTGAAACACACCAACCAAGCAAGCAAACAGCCCTATGGCTGAATCCGATTAGCACAACCATGTTCACGGGTTGTGGGGAAGTAGGGGGATGGCAGAGGTTTATACTGGCCTGTGGCAGCTGTATTGTTAAAGTGGTCTGTGCCTGTTGCTGTCCAGGGCAGTGGCAGTTTTGAGGAGCAGCAATGTGAGAGAGAGCATGGGGCCACCATGGGCATCACCACTGCACCTGGATCAGATCCTCTTCTCCTCGCTTTAGTGTCCTCTGTCTTTAATAAAAGCATCTTAGAATATGGATCACTAATAGATACCTCTGAAGCAATTAAGTGCCCATCTGGAATATCCATATTGCTCTTACCCAGATCAGTCCTGTGTATTTCTGTGATTGCAAATGAGCTGCAGTCGTCCCCATGTGTTCCACCCTCCCCATTATGCTCACAGTGGGCTCAATTCTTGAAGTGGCTCTGTGTGTATGTGCAATCTGTAGAAAACAAATTTCTAGACCCCACTTCCTTTCTAAGCTGCTGCCTTTGTTTCAGGCGATCCAGATCCTGGGTGGGATGGGCTACGTGACAGAGATGCCAGCGGAGCGCCACTACCGCGACGCTCGGATCACCGAGATCTACGAAGGGACCAGTGAGATCCAGAGACTGGTGATCGCAGGCCAGCTGCTGAAGGCCTACCGAGGCTGAGGAGCTAGCTGCAGCCACACACTGCCCCAAGTGCCTCGGGATGGTGCACAACAGTGGAGGAGTTTGACCCTCTTGAACGAGGCTAACGATGGAGGTTTTCCTCACCAATGAGCATTGACCCTCTAGTTAAAATGTGCTGATTCTTCTTTGGACAAAGTGTGGCGCATGGAGGCTGGACTGAGGTTTTTAAATGCTGGCTCTGAGTGCAGCAGGGAGGAGGCAACCTGTGCTCGTAGAGCAGCCTGGGGCTTTTCCTGAACTGGACTGTTGGAATGGCTTGGTAGTGGCAAAATGACAGCACTTCCCAGCTACTGCCTTTTTTGCTAAATTTTCACTACATGGCACTGGATAACCAGTGCCAGAGTTAGAGGTGCTGAGAGCATGACCCCTGTGCCCTGCTCCAGGCTGCTGCTCACCTGCCTCTGCAGATCAGACTCAGTGGAGTTCAGGTGTGGGATGCACCTGCATGTGAGCTCCTAATGGGACAGGCTAGGCTGAGTAGTCCCTGCAGCTGGGCACTTCTCACTTCCAGCAGAAGAGGTGCCAGGCAGGAGGACAGCAGGGACAGCTGACACACAGAGGGCTCTGAGCACAGACTGTGCTTGCTGTCTGCATAGATGTGAAAACACAGCTCAGAGAGAATCCCTTGATCTGGGCCAGCAGAGCCCAGCACCTGCTCACTCATCTGCTCTGGGATGTAGGGATAGAAGCAAAGGACAGCAAAGCTGCAGTGCCCAGGACTACTTTGCTCCTAAATCTGCTTCTATAACAGCAGTAGGAAAGGAAGTACCTGACAGAGCAGTAACAGCTTTTAATCTCTCCATCTTTTGGGCAACAAGGAAATGAAGAGATGACACACAAACCTCACCAGGAAGCTTTAGCAGTAGCACATCCTCAATTGGTGATTATTGGTAAGACATCAACTTTCAGGAGCATCAACAGCCAAAGGAAAAGCTCTCAACTCAGGAAAAGAGGGAGAGGATTAAGACTAGAGCCTGTAGGGTCCAGTCCGCCTCCTTGTCCAAACAAGTACACTAGAGGTAAATGGTTATTTTCCTGTGGTGCCATTTATTTAGACTTGTGTGCAGAGAAGAGCAGGATTCTGTTGCACAAGAGAGCAGAGAAGACAAATAAAACCTGATTTTAAAGGACCACCACTCCCTCACCTTTTTTTTAAATGCAGATGTGAATTAATTTGGAATAATTTCTTCCAGTCACAAGGCACAGGAGCAGCCACCAGCAGGGCCTGCGTGCACCAGTGAGAGCAGTTCTGTGATGTCAGTCATCCCCGTGCAGGGCACTGGAGGGCAACAGCGTGCCGGGGCAAGGGCCTCCAGTGCTGAGTTTCTCTGTGCTGCTCTCCCACGCATAAGGACTGACAGAAAGCGCCAGGCAGTGCATTCAACAGGAACATTCCTACTGGAAAACCACTCCAGTGATCGTGAATGTGTTGTAAATTGTGGAGAGCTTCTCTGGATGAAGCTTGATGTCAGCAGGTGTCACCACTTTGATTGCTGCAGGCTCACTTCTGTGCTGGTACATGAGGATGTGGATACTGTTTTACACTAACCTCTTGCAGCCACTCAGGTAGAACAGGAGCTGCAGGGATGTGAGGACTTCAGCAGTGCAGAGTTCCTGTTAGGCTGTGCTCCAGCTCAATCCCCAGAGAGCCAGCACAGTCAGTCACATTTCTGCCAGCCCTTTTCCCCTCTTACCCAGGTGCTTCTCTTAGATCTGCTGGGCTGTCAGTGCTTGCTGACTGCCCCTCTTCACCCTCAGCCTCCCTCATTACCAGCTCTAATTGGCTGCAGCTTCTCTCCAGAGCAGAATTAAACCATCTCTGTACCCCACCATGGTGGCTGTGCCCACCTCAGCTGACAGAGAACACCTGGAGAACCTACAGCCTTGAGGTATCAGAAGAAAAAAAAAGAAGGTGCAGAGGCTTTCAGACAAAAGCTTTCTGGAAGTTTTTCCCTGCTCAGTGCTCTGTGACACTGCACCAGCCACAGCAGTGCTTTGGGGGTAAACTGTCATGGTTACACACAAGGGCCCAGAGCAAGACACACACTCAGCACACAAAGTCCTCTCAGCCAGTAGCAGCTTGAAGTGTCTGCTCCTCAGGGCTCTTGCAGAGGAACTGCTGAAAGGGCAAAACACAAACGAGTTTTGCAGCATTAAATCAGAAGCTCTTAGCAAGCCACCCTCACACAGCACAAACCCAGGTGTGGGCAGGGCCAGGCTCTCCGTGGAGAAAAGGGTCTGGTCACAGGTGAAACCACAACTTTCTATCAATTGACAAACTCAGCAACATTGCAAAGTTGGGGCATAGAGATGGGAAAGTCAGGTTATACATAAAACAGAAACAAGTAGAGAAGGAGGTAAGTCACTTTTCAAGAACAAAAGCTACACATCTCAAGGACTTAGTGGGTTTTACCCCACAGTGCTCTAAGAGTACATGGAACTGGTTATGAGGCATGAAGCAGGTGGAGCCTGAACTAGAATCCTTTCTTAGAAAACACAGTTACAGTAACCAGGAGTTTCTTCCTGCCCCACCTCAGACCTGATAGCTTTTATATCACATCGCTCAGACTCTTCCTGTGAGTTCCCAACAGACTAAAGGAAGAGATGAACTGTCCTGAAAAAAGGACAAATTTATTCTGATTTTAAATTAGATCTTTCTTTTGCCTGAGAGCCCTCACTATCAACACAGACCTGGCAACAGACACACATTGAGGTTATGTTGGGAATTTGGAAAAGATGGAAAATACTGTAGTTGAAAGACATCCTGAAGTAAAAAAGCGAAGTACCTGGAAGAATAACAGAATGAAGACATGGAATAGTGATAAGAAAATGTGACAGTGCTGTAACTTGAAGGAAAAATTGTTTACTACTTCTTACCTAAAAAACTAATTTCAAATTCTAATTTTGGAACTCACCATGTTTGCAAGGTGAAGTATGACCTTAGGGAAATGTGAGCATGCAAACAGTACCATTTCTAAGCTGACTGCTCTCAGAGATGCAGCAGAGAACCAGACCTATCACCAGATTTGTACACTGCAGTTCTGGTCCCTGTCCTGACAACTGTGCTCAGTCTATCATCACCTTTTTGCCAGCATTTTACCTCTTGCAAGAAGGTTTATGTTAGTCAGTTACTAAAATAGTTATTTTGGACAACTTTCCAGAAGAAAGGGCAGGTGGTTGGGCAATCTCACTGCAGGACTTTGCATCAAGTAGTTTGTTGAACTCTTTAATAAAGGCACAGGCAACTGTACCAGACCCCATGGGGCCAGAAACCCAAAAACCAGAGGATCCAAAGCAGCCTGTACAGCCTGAGCCTCGAGCAGAGCAGACAGATCAGACTGGAAAGACAAGGACCAAAGGTCCATCTTTGCAGGGAGGACCCACAGCTGAGCAGCCAGGTAGGATCCATTTCTAATTCCCCTGAATGGCTGAGGTGGTTTGAGGTGGGAGAACTGTGGGACAAAGCCTTGCAGCTTTAACTTGAAGGTCTGGGAGAGTTAAACTTCAGCAAACCTCTGACAAGCACCAAAATCCTTTTCCTGCTGGTTCCTTCCAGTGCAGTGTGTGCTCACCTGGGCAGGTCCCCAGCACAATCTGAGGAGCAGAGTGCAGGGTGGCAAGGCAGCTTAACAAGGAAAGCCAGGCTTTTTCTGGAAAGCTAAATTAATTCTCATTAAGTATTTATCAATTAGCACATCTAGAACTTTTTCCAGAATGTTTCTCCAAGTGTAGAAATTGTTCATAAGGATGCTTTGCAGGCATGGCCTAAAAATGCTGCTGCAAAACAGAGAAAGACCTTGTATTTTAATTCCAGAGAAATTAAAAAAAAGTAATTCCTAAGGAGGGAACTGCTGAGAAGTTGACAGCACCTGACCTGTGCACAACTGTCACGTAGGTGCAAAGGCTGGGCAGATAAAGCAGCAACAAAGTAGATCCAAAGTTGTTATTTTCACTGCTTGGAGCCTCTCAGCAAAACAAAAGCCGCCAAAAAAGTCTTTTTTATTTGAATACCCTCCTCAATATTTTATTCACCTTATGTTTGAGGTGTAGCTCAGAACTGATGCCTTTCTGCTGTCCCAAGCAAGTCTGGGACCTAACACCTGGCATGAAGAGAAAAATCAGACTCATTTCATTTAAAAGTGAGTTTTCTGAGGATGAGCACTGCAGGTGCTTTCACTGAAGGGAAAGAAAACTCGGTCTGTGTGGGTGTGAGACAAAGTCACAACGTCCCCTCTGCCACTCCCCCCCACATTTGCTAAATCTCAGCTCCCCCCACGAGGGCTGAGCTGTCTCTTACTGTTTTTCCTGGGACATTCCAGCTGTCTTGGAGGTGCATCCCAGCCAGTTTGGAGGCATCAGCCACTCTGCCACCTGTGCCAGACCTGCCTGAGAACAGAGGAAGGGGTTAATTAATGACATTAATGACAGTGGACAGAATGTCCCTCCATGTCCAGTATGTCCAATACCATCTGACAGTGCTGAGAGAGACCCATCTCCCCTTACCTGGAACGGAACCGGTCCCAAAGTCACCTCCCTGCTCAGAGTCTCCACCATCCCTTCTTTTCCCAAGCCACTAACAAGAGCTATGAGCTCTCAGGAGAGCTCCCCAAACCCCACTTGGCACAGTGCTTGAAAGGGAAAAAAGTTCTGTTACCTGAGGGAAGCCCTTCAGTCAATAAAATAACAACTGGAGTTGCTGGTTTTAAAAAAGAAAGGATAAAATCCACATTTTAACAGGCTACAAAGCAGTCAACACACAAACTCCAACCAGTCACAACAGTAAAGGACAGTTTTTCTTTTTTCTTTTTTTTTTTCTTTGAGGGGCAGGGGCATGGAAAAATACAGCACACTAATGAAACAAAATGCAAAAAATACAAAAAAATAGAAAATAGAAAAAATGTATTTACAAGTGATACATTACTATGATCAGAAAGCACAAAGACAATTGCTGCTATAATACATGCACTGGTCAAGAAGGAACTACTAAAAACCTGCAAGGGAGCTGTTTGTAAAAAAAAAACCAAAAAAAGGAGAAAAAAAAAAAAAAGAAAAAAGACACCCCCACCTCCTCCCCCCTCAGACACACGGGGCTGGGTTTGAACTTTTTTCTTCCCTAGTTTGCTACATTGATCAAATCAAATATCCCCTAAAGTCCATGGGTACAACCAGTACAAATACTACACTTGGTTTTAAACTGCAGGTTCAGTTGTAGGAGGGGGGAAAACAGCAGCTCATTGTAGATCCATATACATAAAGCCAGAGTAACTGCGCTACATGCTAAAAATTACAGCAAGCCCCTGTCTGCTACACAGCATGATCTTGGCAGGTTTTCCTTTTTATTTATTCATATATATATCTATATGTGTGTATATATATATGTATAAAAATCGTGCCCTTTTTCACTGCAATATGACATCTGGGTGGAAATGTAACTTGTTACAACAAATTTTTATATGTATACTGCAAGAAGTCACTCAATGTCTGTGGATTTAATAAGTAACCTCACACCACAGGAAATATTTAATAAATCAAAAAAACCCAGTATTGTGACAGAAGATCTTCTGTCTCAGTTCTTTTCAAAACCGAAGTCCTGCAGGAAACTGGTCCCAATGTCCACGAGGGGTTCTCTGAAGAAGCCTCAGTTTGCTTAACCGGTTTTGCGTTTAGTGTTCACAAGTTTTTGAACGACTTCAAGCCGTTTTTAGTTTCAAGTCTGTCTCTTCCTCTCTCACAAAGGTAATAGTCTGGTACTAATCCATCCGAGTGAGGAAAAGAGGAAAGTGGCTGCAGTTGCACAAAGGGTCCCCAGTTCCACATCTGCAGGGAGATACGGAGTCACGCGGAGCTCTGGGATTTCAGCTTTTGTTTCTTCCCCTCCTTTAACACAAAGTCCTTTCGTACATGTCCCGTCACTGGTACCTTCCCGAGTACCAGCCAGTCCAGCTTTAGGAGACAACAAAGCCACGAGTTAAAGTGAAAAGGACCAAGGGAGAAGTTCAGGTCACTTCCTGTCCGTTCCATCATACTTCCAGGAAACGGGAGCTGCTGGACTTGGAGTGGAAAGGCTCAGACCACATGCGACGTAGATCGCCCTAGGCAGGGAACAGCAAAAACCAGGCCCTCAGAAACTCTCACTTCTTCTGAGAAGTCGCATTTTAAAATGCACACAGAATTGCAAACATGTCTCAGAGCAGATCTACTCTTCACCTGTTTTGCAAATTACACTAAGGACAGTAAAAATAAATCCTTTCCCTGTCAGGCCAGAATGTCTTGCTTTTAGAGCAGATATACCCAAAATAAGTTTCTGATGGGAGAGAAATAATGATTCAGGTTGAAAATCCTGCCCTGTCATGTTCTACTCAGCAGAGTGCTTGATGTGTGCTTTGACAACAGCCCTGAAATAGGAAAGGTAAATTTTGAAATTTCTGTTCAGAACAGGTGACTGGGAAGAGGCAAACAAGGTTCTGCCTCTCCAATCACTGTTCAGACTTCATGCATGTGGTATTTCATGACCAACTGGACAATGACAAATTCACTTACTCAATTAAAGCAGAATTTACTTAGTTTATAATTACTAGTACTTGATGTGCATTAATGATCTCCTATTTCAGGACTGACCCAACAGCAGGGGTTCCTCTGTTCTGGGCCAGGGCTGCCAGGGACACACATCATCCTCCGGAGAGCCGCTGCCCAGTGCAAGGACACTAACCCTGCTGCCAGCTGGCCCTGAGCTTCCTGCTGCCCACATGTCCTCCCGCTCTTACCTTTAAATAGGCCATGGTGAGGAGTGGCAATAAAGTGAATGGTACCAAATAGAGCAGGGCAGGCTGGGCTGCCCGGTGAATACGAGAAGCTACTGTTGCAGTTAATAAACCTGTAAGAGAAAACAGTCACCATAAATATCTTCAGGTTGCAGGTGGATATTTCTCAGCATTTCAACCACTTCACCCCATTTGAGAGACAGGTGAGGAAAAGTTACATCTCTGTGCTTTGCTTTCCCTGAATGCAGTTGAAACAAACAAAACAGTGGAAAAATGCCTCTATTTTAGTATTAGGCTGTGTTGAACCACTTGGTCCAGTTTTGAATCTTAGACTAAGACAAGAATAATTCAGACAAAATACAACAAGGTGAAGGGAGGAAGCTGATTGCATGGTACTGAAGTGCTGCTCTTGAGACTTGGTCTGTGGCCCCTGGCCTGAGCAGTCAGGGCTGTACACATCAGGAATGACTTTCCTGGACACTTGCCAGAAGGGGATGCAGGGGGGAAATCGAGGTGTGGGGGAAGGAAGGCTGTTGGTAGGAAATGATCTTTCCTTTTCAGCCTCAGCAGGGCTGTGGGAGGTCAGGATATGCACACACATGCCCTGACTGGGGGAAAAGCCTATTTCACACTAGGCAGGAAAGGGCTGGCTACAGCAAAGTATAAACAGCACTCCAGTTGTAAGTATTGATGATTGTCTGTATGTACTGCTGTGTCACAGGGTCAGAATACCAAAATGCAGGAATTGCCTAGGTGAATTGCCGAGATCTGCTGTGTATTATGCACAGCATAATTCATCTGGAAACTTCCATATTTTTCCCATCACTCATGTATGAGCTACAACTCTTTTTATGCCAGTGAAGCAAAGAGCAAGTGCTAACAAAAACACGCTGATAATCTCCTTCATCCTCTAAATAAAATACAACAATTACAAGAAAAAAAATCTCAAAGACTATAGAAGGGCTTTTCTCCCTAGACCATGCCAATAAACGCAAAGAGAGGAGGATTAAAAAGAACATAACCAAGCATCCTCTCAAAGCCTCTTTACACTTGCTTTCATCATCTTTTAAACCTACTACAATAATCCCAGTCTGCTCACTTAGGCAGCTCTCCATATTGGACTAATTACTCACCTACAAAATAGCCAATAAGTGTGCAGTGAAAGTAAGAGACCTTCTGCATACGCCCAGAGATGTTCCCTGGTCCTGGGGCACCGCAGGAATCACTGTTGGCTTGTTTTTTGTAGTTATCGTAACGCAGGACGAAGCAGAGCAGAAGCCCTGGCATCACAATATCTCCAATCCCCAGCATGGAGAAGTGGCTGCCTGTGGAACTAAAGAGCAACTGGAATTGGCCAAAACACATGGTGACAAGCTCTGGATTCCTCCACTGTGGCTCTGAGCTTCATTTGGCACAGCCCCTCCTTCTACCAGCAACCTTGCACATGGCAGAACCCAGTGCTGGCTAATGAGGTTTTCCTCTGGGATCTCTCCACCACCTCCGCTTCAACAAACCCATTTGGGCAGGGATGACACTGCTGCAAACCAGTTTCCTTCTCCCAGTAGTGTTTAAGCTGCTTTTGCCCTTAACTCACCCAGTGAAACAGATCCATTGACTCAGTGTTTCAGTCCTCTCCCTCCTCAGCACTGATGGGAGGGACCAGCTGGCCCTCTTCATCTGACTGATTACAATTGATAGGCAGTGCACCTTCATCACTGCACACAGAACTAAAACAAGGCAGTACATCCATTCTGGACATTCAGACAAAAGACAAAACCACAGTCTTGCTAGATTCCCAGAAAAGATACAATTGTGAAAAGATTAAGAACTAAAATTGTCCATTATCTTAAATCCAAGATATTTTTCATGAAAATGAAGGCAAATTAAGTTATCACAAAGTTGACAAAGTGAACAATTTTGGTTTTGTCATTGCAGACAATCAACTTCTAATCTCTGTAATTTCAGCATCCCAACATCTAAAGAAACAAGAACTGAGCTAAATGCCAACAAAACCTACTGCCTGACTGTGGCTGCACTGAGCTCACTGCCCCACCAGGCCCTGGGCATGTCTGCTTACACATCTGAGCCATCAGGGAACCCCCGGAGCAGGGACATGTGGAATAATCTCCCTCCAGCACTGCACTTGCCTGGTAAGTCACCCTTGCTTAGATCAGTTTCCAACTCCTCCCCAGTCATCTACAGTTACACAGTAATCCAGACTATTCTGATGTTATAATAAACCTCAGATCTTTTGCTTTTAAGTGTGAGGTCACACTAGCAATCATCAGGCTGCAGAACTCACACAGATGTCAAAAAGTGTATCCTGCTCTGAACAGGGCACCTTTTACCCCAGTCAGGGTCTTTTCTCTGTGAACAAGCAAAGTGTCCAGTCCTCACTGCTCATTGTATTCCTCTGTAGCATGAAGAGGGAATGACTAAACAGGGATCTAAGGTGGTATTTTCCAACAGAATTAGTACTACTAAGTATCCAGAGGGAAAACATTTCCTGTGTAATACAGTAAAAGCTTTTACCTTGGGAATACAAGTTTGCCAGGCAGTGACAGACGGGGAACGTCTCTGCCCACATTTGGTCCCAGGTGAAGTTTCCGGGATAGCACGTCCAGGGGGTTATCAGCTGGTTGTGTGGCCACTTTGACCATAACATTGCTGTTAAAGATGTAGGCAGAAAAAAAGACCTACAGAGCAAGGCAGTCAGAAGTTACAAACTGCAATTACAAAGCAACTCAAATTGCATGTATTTTTGCTTTGCTATTCAAGAAAAAAAAGGATATTCTCCAAATTTTCCTTATATGTACATTGTATATATGAAAATAAAAGGCAAAATGCATTTCAAAAATTCAGATTTTTTTACACTATTAATCCTCAAGGATAACTGGAATATACTTTCTGATATCAAGACACTGATTAATATCTTGAGATCCTTTGGCAAAGGATCTGTCTGGCCACTAGGCAGATAGTGTGGGATGACAAATGCAGACAGCAGCACCATGAAAACAGAATAAAGCTGCAGAACAGAGAAGAGGTGAGCATGGTGCTCATTCATAAATGGAATGAGGCAGCCCTTGTCTCCAAAGGTCTTTTATGCTACAGCCCATCCCACTGGAAAACTGCCTGGCTGCCAGAGCTGTCAGTGGGTGCTGCCCTGGATCAGTGCTAAGCAAAGGTAAAACAAACCCCTCTTGCTATTACAAAATACATTCTGTCAGGGTTCTTGTAGAGGTGCACTGAGATTTTATGCCAGCCTGTCTGCCTGTAAGCCCATTTGCATTCCTGCTCTGCAGATTTCCCTGCTAATCAGAGGCTGGCACGTGCACCCTGTGCCAGGGTGGACACGGCTGTGAGTGTGTGGGAAATGCTCGTTCTCATCTTCAGCCAGCTTGCGAAATCTGAGGTCCAGATGCTTTTTTTTTTTAAATAATATGCAAAAGTCAAAATATACTGATCTTATTTATGTTTCTTTTCAAGTAATTAGCAAGGAAGTAATTCTGTATTCTGTTGCAGAACTGAACATCTCAGAATGGAGTGGTGGGGCCAATCTTCTGGCTTTGCCAGATTTCCTCAACTTCATACGAGCAGAATTCATGTAAAACTGGCCCAAGGCCGATTACAAATCTAACACACAAAACCAGTTTTAGCAGAACCAAACCAACACTTACCCAAAAGACATCATAAATTAGTAACCCAGAGAGCAGCAAGCAGGAAACCTTCAGGCTCGGCAGCCGAACAAAGGCTATCATTGCAACACACAGGCCCATAGCCAGAGCTACAAAATGCAAGACATCATTAGTTCATTAAAAATAGCAAAACAAACAGAAAAACACCAATCCCAAGCCAGTATCTCCCCCCCAGAATCCCAAAGAAGCCTCTGTTTGCACCTGTGCAGCTCTGCATGCACTAGTTGACTGTCCACCTCTTCCAGACAGTGACATTCTTCTTACCAGGGCTAAGCAAAGTGAAAATACATCCAGTAGCCAACTGCAAACACATCCCCATGGAAGCAGAGATTCCTCTGCAGGCACAGCCGCCTGTTCCACTCAGCTTCCACCACCCTCCACAAAGAAATGCTTCCATGTCCTCTGTCCTAGAGACTCCATCTCCTCTGTACAACCCTGACTACCCACTTTAAAACAGAAGTAACAAAACAGCTTTGAATTCTCAGTGTCCCAAACACACCCCTCTACTTTTCCTCTATTAGTTTTTCTAAGAAATGCATAAAATAAGTAAGATCCTTGACTCTTAATTCAGAAAGGGCATGGTTATGTGACTTGTTAGAACTTGGTCTGACAAAAACCCACTCAGACCAAACTTCTGCTTGGGCAAGACTGTGCAAGACTGCCTGAAACGTCATCATTTAGATATCCAGGGATTTCCCAATAACCAAAATGTGTGTGAAAGTTTAGGGCAAAAAATATGGGTAAGTTTTTTCCTAATTCCTCCTAAGGGTGAGTTTTCAGCCAGGTCAATGAGCTGAACAACACAACACAGCTCAGATTTTCACTCTGTACCAAGGGGAATTTTGTCAGGGCAGAAAGGTAAGATTTTAAACAAAAACCCAGTCTTCACAGTTGTGTCACTGGCTGCTTCTTTAAGCCCAGCCTCAGCTACCAAGGATACTCAGCTGAAAAGTGAATGTATTTCTACTGGTGAAAGTAAATCCCCAAAGAAATACTTACAATAAAACAAATTTTAAAATAACTTAAAAAGTAAATTAGCTTTCATCCATTATATCAGTCTGTTTGCAAGGAATAATGGAGCCCTGTTGGGATCAGATTACAGTCAATCATGCAGACATTT
The DNA here is from genome assembly GCA_013398075.1 of Notiomystis cincta. Lineage (NCBI taxonomy): Eukaryota > Metazoa > Chordata > Aves > Passeriformes > Notiomystidae > Notiomystis > Notiomystis cincta. The sequence goes on along the minus strand of VZRX01024254.1, from coordinate 90,501 downwards.
GTCAACAAAATGTCTTTGTCTAACATGACACAGAATTTGTAAGAAGTTACAATCCCATTTTTGCCAGCTGGAACTGCAGGGGAAGCCAATTCATTATGCACATGCCCACCAGTGTGACAACTGGACTCAGCCAAAATGGACAAATTTACCTCTGGATTTTCAGGCTGTAATTAGGGCCCACCTTACACCTGCATTTCACCTGAAAGCTGGGGAGATTTTCCATCCACCCACTAGGAAAGCACATCCCTACACACTGAAGGGATAAACGTGCCCCAGGCCTCCTGCCAGTGTGGCTCCTGCAGTGCCCAGGGGCTGCATCCCTGCCAAGCCCACCTTATCTCCTCAGAATGGAGACTTCAGCAGAGCCCTGAGTGTCTCAGCAGCCTCTTTTAACAAAGCAGTGGGACTAGTGACAGAAAAATGCACCCTGAGTCACAACTGTAACTAGCTACAAAATGCGAGCAAATTACTGAGGTTTAAAGAATTTGACACAGCAAAGCAGCAGGAAAAAGAACTGCATTCAGTAACTCAGTATAGCCCTCAGTTACAGACTTCCTCAGCAGAAGAGCAAATACAAGGGAACAGACTCTTTTAAATCAAAGAGGTTTCTCTAAAGCCAGGGTTAATAATAGCTCAAGCAAGCCTATATTTAGGAGAGGCTTTCCAGGTTATAATTAATGAGAAATGGAAATAATGTAATCAGTATGAGTTTTATCTATTGTTCACACACTCCATTTCTCTCTCACTGAAATGAACACAGGCACATTCACAAGGCATCAAACTAAGAAAATACTGGGTAGAAAAGAAGATGGAAAAAAATTATTCAGCTGACAGTGAAATACACATGTTAATAATTACACAGTTTTGCAAATACTTTAAGAAACACTGGTAAATTTAAAAAACAAGAGAAGCAGGAATGCCCGAGAGCAAATACAAATAATATGGGCCAAAGTGCAGTCATTGGACTACTCTAAATGGAAGGCAGCTTCCCTATCCAAGTTCATGCTTGATATATAAAGCAGATCTTCACTGAAATATACTTAAAATCATTTTAAAAAAATAGACAAACATGAGAGAAAGACAGAAAGAGAGGCAGAGCAGCCACACAACCAGCAGCTCTGGTTTGGAAGTGCTGTGCAATGGATTAACAAGGCTGAATAAGAAAGCACTGGAGGAGTTAACCCTCAATTAACAGAACAAATTAACTCCAGAGTCCCTGCAAACACACTCCTTATGGAACAGGGATATTCTGAGGATTAAGAATATTCTTACATATGTGATTAGACTCTGACAACTTTCCAGCTCTCCTGCATGCAGAGCAGGTGAAAGCTCCAATGTGCTGCTGGTGTGCGGTCTGGTTTACAAAGCACTTTGGAAGCTGGGAAGGCTTTAACTTCCCCCACAGGCCACCAGGTGAAGCTCTGATCTGATCCAGTGTATTTTAAAAAGGGGGAATAAGAACCCAGGCCCAGTTGCTGCAGCAGCCCCCAGGGTCCCTGTGACCATGCCCTTCACTCTGAGGTTACAGGTATTCCACACATCTACAGCATTCCTGCTGTACCTCTCCAGCTGTGTCCACTGTTCAGCAAAGCTTTTATTTTGACCAGGCTTTACCAGGGAACAGTGACCATCCCTGGTGATTCTGTCATCAAACAATCTGCTCGGAGAAACAGGCATTTCAGTACCTATAAAATGCATCATCACATGCCAGAACAACCCCCCGGAGCCAGCAGGGGGGTCCCCTCTGCCCTGTGACACGTCCCTGCCTTTACAAACACTCCAGCCAAGGGCTGTGCAGGCGGGGGCAGAGTAGGATTTGGGCTCTGAAGGCTGTTCCAGCAGGAACTGCCACACCTCGATTTCATAAGGACTGGCAATTACCCAGAAGTGTTTCCAGTGCTCCCCTCGGCTGTCGAGCAGCAAAGCTCTTTCACTGAGAGAATCAACTGCACAGCCGGGACTGTCCGTGAGCTGCTGCTCAGAGGAACACCCGCCCCGCTCCTCCAGCTCCTCCCCCGGCCCCGCCCGGGCGATGGGCGGCACTTCCAACACCTGGTTCATCCTCTGCCGACGGCCGCAGCCAGGACGCTGCCGGGCCGGCCGGGCAGCAGCGCCAGCGCTGCCCGAAGGACGGGAGCCCCTGGGGTCTGCAGGGCTCAGTCCACAGAAGGCAGAGGTGATGGGATCCCACATGCAGCAGTACAGAGCGAGGAGTAAAGCTCCAGTCTGTCTCCCTGACGAACAATAAAAGCTATTCCCTGTTTAGTGTCACTGGCAAACACTGATTTAATTGGATTTGAACAAATGCAAGGAAGATCACTATACAGTTCAAGCTCCCTTAATAAACTACATAAAATAATTCAAAGTAAGACAGCAGCAACACAATTCAGTAAATGATAAAAAACCTCCAAGAGAAATAAAATCCAGACACCACCCTGTACCAGCAGCTCAGAGCTCTGTAGGTGAATTACTGCAAAGTCCATCATGTCAGAATGAAGCACTCACAAAAATAACTATTTTTAACTAAATGCTCCTGCTGATACCTCAGCAGACAACTCTTCAGATTCTGCCAAAATCCACACTTGACATTCCTTTTAGCTTTGCAGTACTGCAGATCAAGTGTCACCCTTGATTTCATGGAGGGCTGTTGTACTTATCAGACTTCGTCTGCATTTTTTCATTTAGCATCTGATATTTTAAAAGGTCCCTTCCCTATAACAGGTGGGAGTTTTAAACCAGCTCAAACCATGAAGGAAGCATAGTGCCCATATACAAAAGAAAGAATGAAACTTTCATGAGAGGTTTCAGTACTAAGGACTTGCTGTTGCTGCTGCTGCTGCCACCTCATTTAGGAGCTGGAAGCTGATGGGATGAATGTTTTCTATTGTAACACTTTCAAGGGCAGGTAATGTTCTTGCAGCAATTCTTCCTCAGGCAATCGGGACCTCAGGGTGCCATTACACCATGTCCTAAGCCAATTTAGCTCTGAGAAGCAGAGGTCCTGCTCCTGGCTACCCCTTCATGCCTGTGCTATTATATCCACTCCGGCCCCTCAGATCCCATCATGCTGCCACTTACCTTCTGCCAAATTTAGCACATACCTGGCTACACAATAATCCAATTCATCTCACTGCAGCAGCAGAAAAATAGGCTGGCAAAGCCCAAGTATGCTGCCATTCTAGTGAGCTGGATCAGTTTATCATGTGATTAAATGAGTGCCAGAGCTAGCACAAGAGATTTGGAAGGCAGGAGGGAAGGACGACAGCTCCTTTTTGGAACAGTAAGCTGTGAATTCAGGCCAACCACTATGAAAAAAAACCCAATAAATCACACCCTCAAGCCAGCTGGCTGATTGCCAGTTTCACCCATCTCGCCACCCAAGGCAAGCATGGCAGAGATCAAAGACAACCAGCCACTGTGAGCTGCCTCACAACAAATTATTTGAGCATCAGAACCAATAAACAACAAGATGCACAGCAAAAATTAACCAGATTTTTTAGGATCAAGCTATGATAAACAACCACTGTCTCCACACATCTTTAACTCAATCTGGCCATTCACCCTACACCACACAGGTGCAGAATATCTTTCATGAGTGTTCTGGCACTTCCCTGGAAGCTTTTACAAACCAGAAAAACAGGTGTTCCAAGCACTCCCCGGGCATGTTCCTGGCAGTGCAGTCTGCCACACAGCTCAGCAGCCAAGCCATTAATATTAGCAAATTTCACCCATCATCACCAGGCAAATGATGTGTCAGAACAGGCACAAACCAGCAGTAAAACCCCTTAATTCACATACTCACCATCCATTAGGAGCCAGTGGCCAGTTAGGACCCAGATAAGGACAAGCATCACAGACAGAGAAAACGAGAGCAACTCGGCAGCGGTGAAACGGCCGCAGCAGCCAAAGGAAATCCTAGAACAACACACGAACATCAGCTGGAAGACTTTGTGTTTCCATTTAAAGAACAGAAAATGGACACTGTTGGAACAAAGCTCAACTGCTGATGAAAGATGCCAAGAACAACTGAAGGGAAGTTCCTCTGCCACAAAGAGGTACCAAAACAGCAACAAAATAAAAGCTTTCCTAACACTCAAATACTGTGTGTAAAGCATGAACTGCAGAGATGGAAAAAACCCTGCACATCTTGGCTCCTCTCTTGAAATTGCCACCATTCCTAGCACCACCTAAGATAGTGCTTTCAGCAACACGAACTCAATCACAAGGTTAAAAAATAAAATTAGTTTCAAAACATAACATTAACAACTGTAATTTCCACGGGTTTAACTACAGTCTCCAAAAGAGCCAGCGTTAAAATCCAGAGTCCAGTGTTAACAAACATTAAAATCCAATGCCAAATCCCCAACTCTAAAATCTCAGCCAAAACAAGCCAAACTTATTAAAAATCCCTGTTGGGAAATCGAGTCCCCTGGAATGGTGTTGCATTTCCCAGGCTGGCAAGTGCGAGTGACTCGCACAAATTGTGCTTCCCGCTTTCAAAGTGGAAACACGATGTTGGAACAAAAAATATGCACAAACATCAGCCCTGAGGTTAATGCTTATTAAAGAATTCTCATTAAAAGAAAGAAATACAACACACAAGAAGAGGAGCAAAGGATTGCTCAAGTCCTTACTTGTTTTGAGGTGAGCAAGGCCGTGTTAAGTACTGGCACATCGGGAGCAGGAGGAAAGCAAAAGCTATTGTTGCAAGGACTATGAAAAGAAGAAAAGGTAATATTAGGACATTCAGACCTAATTTCTACAAGTACACAAACAGGCTTCTCCAATTTGAAAAAGCTCTTGCAACAATGTCCTATTATCATATGCTCAGTATTATTCCAGCATGAGCAGCTTAGGGCTCTGAGGTTTTCTGCACCACAGTGAGCCTTCAGACTGAAATGAAAGCTCTCAAAGGAATGCAACGCCCCATCCCCAAACCTTAAAAATGTCTTAAATCTGTTCATGATCATGTCAGCAAAAAAAACAGTTTTCACAGATTCTGAGTAAAAAAAAAAAAAATCTACTACAAACTGGTTGTGAGATTTTCTTACAGTTTTTTGACATACAACATAGACTAACTCAGCATAATAAAGGGTTTTTTCCACTTTTTAACTCAGATAGTAGTTCTTTCCTCCATCTCACTCAATATTCTTTATTCATTACTAAAACAAAGTACAACTTCAAGTAACTTATAGCTGGCAACTTCACTTTTTTAAAATACAAAGTGCTTGAAGTTTTTGAAAGCAGAGTGATAAAAATACATAAATATCCAAACCAGACTATTTCCATAAACATTTTCTGTTTCAAGCAGCATACTTAACCCACCCACACATTTGTAAAAACGTTTAGTAACTGCTGATATTTATAATCATTTTTCCTTCCAGTTTTTTTAAAGGACTGTTTAAAAGGCTGGAGTGTGAGGGCGTGGAGACACAGACATGTCAGCAGCACACATCCAAAACTGCAGCAAGAACAGACTGCAATGAAAATGGAAGTCACTTGGAACTTTTTGCATGCTGCAATTCAGGTCTTTGTGCCGTCCTCTACTTATTCCTTTAAAAACTGTTGTTGCTGGTTTTTAAAAGGGATTTTTCTTCTCTTCTCAAATGAAGATGATGGGGAAGAATCAAACATTCTCTTACAGTTTAAGCCATTCTCTACACAGTTTAAGCCAACTGGAGAAAAATTCATTTGGTCAAACCACATCTTTCCTTTCTGGTGGGAGGAAGATTTGAAACAAAATAAAACAAAAAAAGGAGAACTCCAATAATCTAAAGAGAAAATTTAAGAAGTGTCTGCTTACAAGCAGCAACACAAAACCTCACAGTTCTATCAATATTTCAGAGGGGGGAAGAAAACCAGAAGGGGTAGGGAAAGAAGGAACAGTGTGGCAACACTGCACAAGCTGAAGTAAGAACTTCTTTGGAGGTGCTTGGCAAAGAGCACTGCCCAGAATCCCTGTGGCCCCGCTGCCCCGAGTCCTGCCTGCCCTCCCTGCTCCCTACCCTGCCACCACCACCACCGGCTCTACCCTCTTTGGCCTTGGAGTCTGTCCTCCCCCTTCCTCCCCTCCAGCTCTGCCCAGCAGGGAGCCCTGCACCTTCTGCCCGGTGTCCCCTGTCCCCATGCTGGGCTCCTTCAGAGGGTGAGGTCAAACTGCAATGGCCCCAGTGCAGAGAGCCCGGGCGAGGTGGCTCCTGACTGTTCAGCCTCCTGTTCAGCCTCCCGACCCCTCCAGCCTCAATCCCGATGATTCAGTCAGGAATCCCTTGGCTCCACTCCTGCCTGAGGCAATGCCAGCTCTGGGGCTCTGCCCTCCGCCGAGCAGTGGGTCCTGGCCTTGGCTGCTTGCTGCACCTACGCTTGCTCCTGACTCTTCCCTGAAAGGCAAATCTCTGTGAGAGGAAGATTTAAGAGGGGTTTAAGAAACCAGACATCAGCTGTAATTTAGCAGTCCCCCACATCAGCCCCTACAAGCTACAGAGGATATAAAATAGCAGGACCTGAGCTTGGTCTGTCCCCCTCAAGGGACAGAGGGACCAAGTTCCACAGCCCCAGCAGGGTCCCCATCCTGCTGTACAGCCTCTGAGGAAGCTTTGCCTTTCAGAGGTTCTGGGCTTGATGACACCCTCTGATGCAAGCCCAAGGAAAAGCACAAACACACTAAAACCAGATTCAAGAACAAAGATACCCAAGAGCACTGACCCCCAGTCCCCTGAAACCTGCAAAAGCCCCAAGGGACACAGGATCCTCTGGTTACACACAGAACTGTTACAAATAAAGTTACAAATCCCAAGGTCATTTTAAAAATAAATGGACCAACAACCCTGACAAATTCAAATTACTATTTTGTCATAAATCTTTCCTTGTAATCTCTCACATATTTGTATGTATATGTTCCCCTGATATCTAGCATACAGTGGAATCTATCTGAGTATTTTTTTAGTAGGAAAGAACATATGTGTCATAGGTCAAAGTTATAAAAGCAGAATTCAACAGGCCTCTAGAGGAGGTAGAATTAGACAGGAGTCTCAAGACTAGAGATTTAGATTTCACCCATCAACATCAGCCTTGTTTAAAAGGCTGAAGAGGATGTACAGCTCAGGAGTTAAACCATGAGGGCAAAGTTTAAAAATCTTCACACTCAGTATGAGGACCGAGTACAGTTTTAGAAGCTGCTGTGTATCTGGAGCAGTAGGAAGAATCCTGCTACTCTCAACAGCAGTTAGTCTCTTGAAGAATTGCAAAAAGATCAAAGGCCAAAATTTTCCAAAAAGCAAAGCCCTGGCATTTATTTAAAAGACAAAATGTAAATGCCAAACAGGACTGGAGGATCTGCAATTTATTTGCAGATAAGTTTCACTTCTGTTCTAAATTCAAGCAGTGCAAGACTAATATTCAAATGCTAGTGAGACCAGAAATAGAAAAACTGCATGAAAGCAAAACCAAAATTAAACTAGGAAAGAAGTCTCTGGACAGGATCCTTGAAGTTATTTCCCATGAAGTACTTGAATTATGAAATACCATGTACAGTTCTGAGCACTGATTTATAAACAAGTGAACTTCATGCAAAATAACACATCTGGGCACATTTAGACCTCTGGCAATTTATAGATCAGTAGGTTTAGCACATCTCTAAGTGGAAAATACTTCTCAAATAATACTGGTCACTTTATTTATAGCTACAGAGACATGAAAATACAACTATGGAACCTGACAATTCTTTTTTTTAAGGTACTGTGACATGTATTATAATTGTTACCACAATATTTAATTATATCAATACTTTCTGTTCTATTCCAAGTCTTATAAAGAGAAGAAAACTTAGTCACCTGCTGTGCATATTGTAAAGACAACTTGAACTGAGTCGAAGAAGAAGAACATGACCAGGAGAGACACGGAGGCTCCGATGGGCAGGAACAAGGCCTGGGTAGAGTCGATGGTTTGAATACCTGCAGAGAGAAGGGACACTGAGCTCCTGCTTGGTGCCACACAGGGACCTGGCCCTGGGCAGCTCGAGGGGGGCTCTGACAGCACCTTCCCCTTCAGTGCTGCTGCACCAGGCACTGACGTGGTGCTCTCCCAGCCCAGCAGAGCTGCCTGTGAGGGACACTCCAGCTGTGTGTGCACTGCAGAGCCCCGCTCTGCAGAACCCAGGAACTGGAAGTTCGGTTTGATCTTGTGCCACAGACAGAACAGAGAGCAAGTTATGAAAATTAACATTATTTAGGGATTAGAATCACTTTACACTGAGACACAAACGTGCTGAACAGAGCATATGTAAGGTTTACCTAATCTCTGAACACAAGGTGGAAAGCCTGACCAGTGTTAGGCTGACCCAGGTCATGCAAAGGGGGCTGCAGCTTCAAATTCCACTTGGGTGAAGGCCACCAAGCTCTTAAATTTCATCACAGGTTGAAATCACGAGATAATATCAAGCCTAACAATAAAGGGCAGTTTTCATAAAACACCCAAGTCATTTACCTGTTTATGAAACCACGAGATCAGTGCAGTACACTGAAATTGCCTTTTTGCTGAAAAACAACACGAATTCAGGCTCACATTTCATAGCTGGCAGTAATTTTAAACAGGGCAGAGATACTGAATTATTTTATTCTCAGTATTTCCCCCACCTCACCCATGCAGGGTGATTAGCAGGGATGTTAATTTAATCACGGGACAGGACAACTTTTACTGAATTTCAGTGTTTTCAGAATTACCAGCAAAACTGAGAAGCCCACCTAACCCCACAAATTCCAACACTTAACCAGTCTCTGTAGCTATATTTACATTTGATCCCTGGGGGGGAAAGAAGCCATAAGCAGCAACCCAATTAAAAATACAAAACACACTTCTACTTGTAGAGCACTGAAGTAACAATAGGAAATCTGAAGTCGTCACTTGGTAAGTGACCAATGGAAAATAATACAAGACTCAGACCTAGAAGAAACCAGCTTGACATCAACTGTGTTATCCCAAAATAATTAAACCCTGCTGTATGAAGGGGGTTCTACCAATCCCAGGATTTGAAGGATAAGCCTTTAGGGCTGTGAGACATACCCACAAGTAAATATACACACAGACTGTGTGTGTGTTTCTGTGTGAGAATGTGTCTTACTTTATTTTTTTCCTCTCAAGAATACAAGTCATATAAATAACAGGTTACCTGTATAACTCAGTTACCAGTGTATCTGATTATGTTGAAAAACCTCAATCACACATGAAATACCCTCAGTACAACTTAATATCTGTTATAAATATTCAACCATTTTCAGAAAAGAAAAGCTGAACAAAAAGCATTGAAGTCATGACACTTTCACATGGTCATGTCATTCATTAGTTCATGTCATCATCTATTATTCTTAAAGATAAGTAGCACAATACATTTTAAAAATAAAAAGCAGAGGAACTCAGTCACTTGGGATTTCTACATTGCTGAGGTCTGGTACATTAAGGTAAAGTGCAATGCAGGTAAGTCCAGTGATGACAGTGTGAAGACACAAAAATTCTAATCTGTGACTTAGATCTGACTCCTCCTGCTCTGAGAAAGCACATTTATTCACATACCCTTCAACTTCCCAAGGGAAAAACTAAGCAAAATAAAAAAAAAAACCAGAAATGACACACTACACACCACCTTGGCATTTGGGAATTAGTGCCTGCAGCATTAAATGTCAGAGTTCTTCGTTTAATTTCTGATCGTTTTGACAGCTAATCCCCTTAATGTGCTTATTCCCCAGCCCAGACTGTCTTCTCTTCCTTCCCAGATGCCAAAAGCCTCAACTGTTCATTGCTGTATCACCAAGCACAGCAACCTCTTTGCTCTGTGCTGCCAACAGAAGCAGTGCTCTGACAACTATTTAAATTCCAAGAGTCTACATTAGAAAAGACAAAACCAGCAAGAGGCACATACAACATATGTTATTTAATTTATCATTTTTAAGCTATATTTCTTTAAACCAAACAAGCTTAGCAATTCAGGGTTTCATGTACAGGGCTTCTCACTCCTGCTTTCTATATGCTGGGAAGCTATTTCATTCTAGAGCCTTTCCTCAAAATCTGGCAATAAATTGCTCTCAGTTAAACTCAAGTATGAATTTACAACACACTGTGCACACTGTGTTCCACTCTAACTGTTTGGTTCCATATTTTTACCTGCAAAACTGTGCATGTCAGATGGCCAAGCTGCCTGGAATCTATTTATAGATTACAGAAGGGACAGTCACCACGCAGGAGCTGACATGTTAATCCCACTCTGAATAGACACTGTGCAGACACATATTTTGTTGTCCATTAGAAATGAGTTGCCCAGAGCCATGTGAACTCTCTATTTCAATTCCTCCACTGATAAGGTGAATCCTCCTTAGGGACTTGTCAGTGCACCCCACGACCTCTCCCCACTTACACACTGGCCAACCTGCCACAGCAGAGAGCCCCAGACAAACAGGAATTACATTCCCTTCTCCTAACTGTGGGGGGGCTTTTTTAAAAGTAAAGCTGTTTCTATTTCCAGTAAAACCTGACAAATTGTGCCACATGCAATTTTATGCATTATGGAAACGTTAAGTTGATGTTTTAAATCCAGCTGCCATGGGCGTGACCCAGACCTGGAGAGCAGTGTCAGAGCACAGTGAGGCTGGGAGTGCCCAGGGACAGCCTGGGATCAGGTGAGTCTGCAATGCAGCAGCTCAGACACATGCAGGGGTGAAGCAGGAGCTGCAGCACTGAAGTGAAGCAAGGAAGGCAAGGAGCAAAGCTGACCCTTACTGTTATTGGTGCTGTTGCCATTGAAAGACCCAGCGGCGCTGCTGTTGTCTTTCTCTTTGTCTTGATTCTCAAAGTCCATGTTCAGAGACCTGCAGGGAACAAGGCAAATGTGACAGATGAGTTCCAAACTCCTGTTTAGGCTCATCAGCTGCAGTCTCATCCCCACTCTGCCTTAGCACCCTCCTCCTGGAAAAGCTGTGGAATGCTGGTTATTAGAAACACCACCAGACACAGTGAAATGAAAGTAACCGAAGTGCTCAGCTCCAAATGAGGCCTCACATCCCAGGTCCTGACAGGGGGATCACTCACCACAGTGTCTGCACTGGGGAGTGTGAAGTATCTGCTGTTCACTGTTACCTGATTTCTGGGAGGGGTACAACATGATGGAAGCACAATAAACATTTCAATTCTCTTGTGAATTTGAACTCTTTCCAAGTTCTCATTTTTGTTCCTTTTCATTCAAATTTAACTATCAGGTTTCATTTTTAAGACAGTATTATTTCCTTCCTCAAAACATTGTTATGAATGACCCAAACTAGCTTTTAAGTGCCTGCTTAATGTAAGGCCTTACTTCACTGAAAAAATGTTAGCAAAGCCTAGAAAACAACCAGATATATATTTTACATGCACACAGAACAGATGACTAGCGGAAGCTCTGAATAAATAGTACAAATTGATACACTTTAATTAATGCACAGGAGCTGACAACACACCCCTGAGTACCCAGCTCAGCTGTTAGGGATTCATCTTTTCATTTTAATATACACATTTTTTAGAAGTTCCAATTTAGCACAGTATTCTACCCCTTTCGCCACAGTCCTTCACCTTGATGCAACTTCCAAATTATATTCTACCACATTTGGCATAACTTTCTGAAAAGAGGGAATTTCACTTAAGGTCTGTTTTGACCACTGTACAGCTCCTGTCTTAAGCTTACAGCAGCATCCAAGTATTTCAATAAAACTTCCAGGACAACAGGAATTAAACTTCTTTTCAAGTTTAGCTTAAATCTGCCAAGCAAAGTAAACAAATTCTATTCATTTATCAGACCTGTAATAGATACAACATGGTCTTCTAAACAATTCTAGAGGTGCCACAGTGATTTCATTGCACTGTATTGATCACCTCTGCAAGGCACAGGTGAGCACATTGTGCTGCAGTCCCAGAACCTGGAATCAGGCACACTGAGGTCCACAGGATCAAGACACACGTGGTGTATTAAAGCCAGGGGGGTTGAGCAGTTTCACTCCATAAAACAAAACCAAGAAAAAGGCTCTTCAGCATAGAACTGATTTGTCTCCTTTGCTTCTGTTAAGCAAGTGATCCCCAACAGTGTTATGAGAATAAAGCAGCTTTTGGTCTCAGCAAAACACAAGGAAGCTTCCACCTCAGACCCACAGTACTTGTACACAGATCATGGATCATCAGCTAAAGAGTTATGGAAAATACAAAGAGGCAATGGAGAACACTAAAATTCTGACAAATTCATCTGTTGTTCTTAGCTTGTTCTGCTAAAGATCTCTTTGCTCTGCCCTTTGTTTGGAGTGCCTCCATCCTTCACTCACACTCCCTTTTTCTCCATTATGCATTGTAGCTTTATAATTTTCCTCTCAAGCTGTAAAAATCTGGGAGGAGGCTGACAGCCCTCCAGGACTTGGTCCAAGATCCAGGCAAACAAGATCATTCTTTTCTCAGTGCAGCGTTTTGTTCCCCTCTGAATTAGCACAGTTTAGCAAGAACCTCACACCATCATTCTCCAGTGGCATCAGGCAACTCATAACTTAAGGGATTGCTATCAGCAGAGAAAACTGGAAACAAACCCTATTATACCTACTGCTCATAAACAACCTCAGCCCCTCTCTTTTCATTGCAACAGTGTCAGCAATTATTAATACCCATAAATATCCCTGCCTCCAAAGTAAGCATAAATTAGGGAATGACTTCCACTTAACAACACAGCTGCTCTTCCAAGCCAACCTCTGAATAATCTCGAACTGTTTTATGATTTGGCTCTTCCCTCTGCTACAAATTATCACTAACATAATAAAAAAATTGAGAAGTGATCACTAAAACTTCCAAGAAAGTCAAAAATCCTACCGTAAAACAAGATAAACTCAAAACTACTGGGCTGTAGAGAAAAGGCAAGCTGGGAAACATTCGCTGTTTTGTTCAAGTTTCTCCAGGGCTCCCAAAGAAAATGTTGAGCCAGCACCTCCCCTGGGGCACTGAAGTGCTCCATTGTTTCTTCTGTGGGTCCCCAGAGCCCAGCTGGTTGGATTTCCAGCGCAGGCTTTCAAAGCAAGCGAGTCACCCTCCCGCAGGGAGCCCCTCCGCGGGCTCTGCTGAGGCCAAAGGAATGAGGGAGTGCTGGCACTGCACCGTCTGCAAGTTCAGATTCAACTCTGGATCACTGCAGAAATGCCTCAGGGAAATCCTGCAGGAGATGTTCTTATCAAACAGTGGAGAAAACAGGAACCAAGGACCTATCTACAGAGATAGACACCTGCAGATGCAATTTACTGAGAAGTCCCTTCTTGCTCTGCTGGTGAGCACAGCCGCTCACCCAAGAGCTCTGGGAGCATGGGAATGCCAGGCTGGAAAGCCAACCCATGTCCACATGACACTCTGGGTTCACCATGTGAGCTCCTTCTATTCACACCCACACTTTGGATACCAAAGCCTAGAGACAGAAGGGCCCAGTGTCATCCCACAATTCTTGGTTTGGCTCAAAAGCAGCTATTTGAACAGGTAGATTCTGGGTTAAATCTGGCTTTACATAAGCTGAGAGCCCCTGTCTGGGGAGGTGATAGGATAGAAAAAGATTTAGCTGTTACCTGCAAAGTAACCCCAACATTTAAGTCCCAGAGAAGCACTGGGACAAGAACAGGTGGCTGTCCTGTCCTCAGAAACAGCCTGTTTCAAGCTGAGCTCACCTCTTTAAAAATCCTCCACTAACATACCACTTGCATGCTCCAGTTTACAGCTTGTAACGGTTTAAAGGATTAGACTTGCCCCTTTGGCAGCCAATAATAAAAGTATGTCAAGTTCAAGGACTGAGAGCAGTCAGAATGTACATGAGAGAGACATTCAGAAGGGCTGGAAGCTAAAACCCCTGACCTGGCACAAATGCAGGCAGGAAATGCTCGTTCATGCACAGTCACAGAAGGGAACTGCACTTCATTCTAGTTCTGGGCTTTACCCACGATTTATTAAATGTTCTTCGGAGTATCCTGAGGGTTTGGGATTTTTTAAATTTCTTTCGGACAAATGCTACTTTTATTAATAAGGACAGTGGACCAAGGCTTTCCTTTGTTCCCCTGAAGCCTCCTGCCTTAGATTAGAACCACCACACACGTGGATTTTATCCTAATGACTCACCCACCCAATTCTTTCTGATCCTATTAGTGCACTTCTGTTTCAGCCACTTGCCAAGAATACTGCAGTAACTCTACCTGCTTCTTTTCAGCTGAAAATCAGAAACCAAACCCTCTTTCTGCAACACAAAGGTTAACTAAGGAGTGTTATTTTCTTTTTGTCTTACAACCCCTCTGCAGGAGACAAGCACTCAAATCCAGATGAACACATCACTGCTGACAGATGAAATGAACACCCTAAGCTGTAACTTTTATCTTTCCAGCACATCAATTTTCTAAGAAAATTCATCCACTTTGCCAGAAGTTTTCATTTTACTACTTTAAGAATTTCCAGATGAATATAGTTTTGTAACTTACTACCACATCTGAATTTCTTAAATAACTAAATTGTATTTCAGACCCCTTTGTTAACACCACTGTAAAATTTTCTGTAAAAATATGCTTTTAACCTCCCTTGCTGATCAAAGAGAATCAGAGTTTGTCCAAGTCCCTAACATAACTGTGTGTTTCAGCTGAGATACCTGCTAAAGAAACATACAGGAGATTAATTAGGAAAATATTTTTAAAACTCTGGGACTCTATTTTGTAACTCACATCATGGGGTCTTCAGGATACATGCAATGGAAAAAGACTAAAATAGGACATTTCCTCAATGGATTTGCACCCATCACCATCCCAGCACTTCATCCAGTGAGTCAGGTTGCTCTGGAGCTCACAGTCCTTGCTAGGTGAGTAGTTTTAAATGTAAAGTATAGCACAAAATGCTAAGGGCACGTGTAGGTACCAACAGGAACAGGATGGCAAACAGCAGGGGAAAATTTTGAAGGGCAAGGAGCTCCAAGAAAGACAAGCAATTTAAATTCACACACTCCTGCTGTTTTATATTGCACTGTTTCCATAACTGAATTTTAATAAATGTTATAGTTTCTTGCAGCCAGATGCATAGTTCCTTTTTACACAACTGCATAAATTCAAATAGTTAAAAGTTTAATTAGTCCCTCAACTATATGCTAATCTGACTCAAAACTTGAAGAAAAAAACGAAACAAATACCACTTTTGATTACTTTCTAATTCTGATCATCTCTAGATTTTGTTTTCCTAAAGCCTTCTATTTTAATTCCACCAGCAGTGCTGTTACCTAACACTTGCTAACAACAACAGACAGCTCTTGCAAAAAAATTGGCTCTTTCATTATATGACTTTATTAACTTATGGTAGTGATATAAAACCTCTTTTCCAAAAACAGCTGCAGCTTACATCATATGTATGAGCACAGCTATCATCTATTTCAGGAATACTCATAGCAGTTCAGAGACTCTGTAGTGAGTAGAAGGCCTTTTATCACAGGGCTGTGAAATGAAGCAATGTTCTTCAAGAAGCAGAAAGAAAAACATGCTGTACTTAAGTTTAAAAAATAATACTTTCATATTGTGATTATATTGTTTTAATATGTCAGTATGAGCCTCATTCCTTAGGTGCCACTACAGAAAACAAGCTGTATAATCCAGCATGCAAGTCTAAAGGGATAACTGTGTTTCCTCTAAACTGTATTTAAGTCTCCTAAAACGAGGCAAATTTGATTTCTGAAGACTCAAACCCACCCTGCAGCAGTTCTCAGATGCTGTGCTGGAATTCAGCACTGCCAGTGAGTCCCACTTCTCTGTTAAGCTGTTCCTGACACTCGGGCAAACAGCAGTGGGACCTGGGGATCGCTGCTCTACAGGACGGGTTTGAAACCACAGGAGCCCACTCTCCATCTACACCACTGGCTAATGCATGGAAAATTCTGCTGGCAAGAACACTACCTTCTATCTGTCTCAACAATCCTTTTCTACCCTCTAAAATATGATTTTACAGAGCTGTCCTCAAGGACTGACTTTTAAGTTATCTTGTATGTGCTTGTACCATGACACATCTTTCAGAAACCCCAGCTCGCTGTTATTTCTTCCTTTTCCATTTCCTTCTCAGAAGCAAATAATTTTTTTATGCTGGCTATGTCTGACAAAGATACAATGAAACAAAAAGGGATAAACTGTATTCAGTCACTTGCAATATTTTTACTTGAAAAATAAAAACTTTGCAGAACCTTAAAAAAAAATTCTTACCTGAAACTGCCGTAGACTATGAGGAGAATAGAAATCAGGAAAGTGGATACTTGACTGGAATCCACGAGGGAATATGCCCTGGAATTAGGAAAAAGAAGGCAGGTTTGTCAGTGTCAATTTCTCCAGTGCCATTTGCTAATTCTTTTTCATATTAAAATACAAATAGAGAACTGGATGACAAATCATGGCAGCTTTCTCTGAAGTTCTTGTCTCATCTAGAACACAAAACCTGTAGCTTGTGAATTAACTTATTATATTCAAGGCTGCAGCATGAAAAACCCGTAAAACCACCAAAGGACAATTCAAAAGCCTTGTGGTAATTTATTCTGAACTCACCAGACTCAGGGGTTTTTCCCTCAAACTCATTGAAAGTTCTTCAATTGCAGCTACTGCAACCCTGCATGTCAGTAACAGTAACCTGTTTCCCATAACACTTCTTACATCTTCAAAGTGCCATACTGGCAGTTAAGGCTCACTTAGCTGGGGGGAAAAACCCAAATAAACAGAAGAAACCCCCCAAAAACCAAAGCATTTATGAAACCACACACAATCACTTCCCTATTCCACCTTGCAGATCACTCAGTACAGGATTCCTGATGGACATTTCAGCAGGAGGCTTAAACCCAGCTTTATCTCAACTCATTCCCTAATGTACCACTGTGCTTAAAGCATGGAAATATGAGCATTAATGCAGCAGAGGCCACCGTGCTGGCAGGGGCACAGAGGGCAAGGAGAGGCTCTGGGAGTCACTCTACAAGTCCCAACAGGTTTTCCATAACTTCTGCTAAAGCAGTGGAAAAGAACAAGAATAATACTCGACGTTAATTGCCTCAGTCTTATCCTACAAAAGACATAACTGAATATTTCTGAAACCAACCAAAAAGCCTAATTTCAGCAAGGCTATGGATATGGAACAAAGATAATTGAATTACATGATTGTTCCAAATTAAGTATCACTGAGCAAATAAAAACTGAAGATATGAGACAGTTAAAGAAACACTCATCCCATTCCCAATTCAAAAGCAATTTAGAGATAATTACCAAACCACTAGACACACAATTTAAAATACTTTCTTTTAATATATAAACACAAATGTGAATCTTCTACTACAGAAATTCAATATTAAACCTCACTGACAAACAGACTGCCTTTTTTAGATGAAATTATATACTTGTGCAATAAGCTTTTAAGAAATTAGAAACTACTTTGGTTAATTACCATGAATAACTTCAACATATTCCCCCACTAAAAGTGAAGAACAGGTCTCTTATTTGCTCATAATGTTGGCCAGCACATAAAGACAATCTTAAGCTTTCTGTATGGAATTGTTTTGGTATGTATGACCTTTAGTTACCAGGCTGTGAATAGAGGTCTAAAAAGCATCCATGAAGATCAATATAGTGAATTGCAAATACACATGACAATAACTCAGCACTTACAACCAGAGTACATATAAATGTTCAGGTTATACACAATATAGTTCACAGCACATTATTTTCATGCTGTGGTTACAGCTAAACTCACACCAAAGGAAACAGCCTGAGGACAATAAACACTGGTTTATGTCCTGTTTCTAACTCTGATTTCAGAGTGAAGCATTCCCTCATCCAGCCTTGCACAAAGGAAAAGGAAAGATTTGTATTGTTTGGATTTGAGAATAAATGGTGGAACTCTTCTACAAAAAGAATACTCAGAAACTCCACATTTATGAGAAAAACAAAATGAATGGAATTTCAGATAGGATTAAAGATACCCAGAGTTATGCACTGAATTTTATTAACTTATGTTCATAAAATTTTATCTTCACAAATTGGCAAATACTTTTGAGATGAACAGTATTTTCTATATAATTCCTCATTCAGTGACAACAGTAGAGGCTATGATAATTAAAATGCCATAATTTCTAAACTTTAGTCAAAACAATGCTGTAAATGTTAAAAAGATTCATAGAACAGATAAAATAGAGATGATACATGGGCCATGGATCAGCCCTGTGCATAATCCATAAGTTTTGTATTAAAAACCGAGGGCCCCCTGGCTTGATGAAAGAGACTGAAGAAATGCAAACCATGTTAAACAATGATCTAACACATCCCAGCCCTGCTGACAGGCTGCAGGGGTGCTCAGGACAGCAACCTGCTGGTTCTGTGCAAGGCAGAAATGAGAATTAAAGTCCTTCCATCCTGCACAAGAGAAGTGCAACAGTGTAATTAGAAACTCATCACACACCAGTGATGTTCCCTGACTTTGCCCCATGGAGACCTTGTAGCAGGACAAGCTCAGTGTTGCTACCAGGAGAATGGTCTGGGGAAATTCATATTACTGATATTCCAGCAAACAGGGCCAGGGAGATACAGTCACACTTTCCTTCTTCCTGAGGCAGCTGGAAAAAGAACAAGGCAAAACACACAGAGTGTGACAGGCTGAATCAAGCGAGCAGCTCAGGCATGTCCAGATTCCATCCAAAGTTTCCAACACAAGTAACCCACAAGCAAACTTGAAGAATAATTTTACAATGCCAGAGTGAACCTCATTGTAATAAAACCTCACATCTTTTAGACATTAAATTTCCCTACATTATTTAAGGTATTGCACAAGATCTGAAACCAGAACTGCTTCCTAAAATCCTAACCACTGACTGGATGGACAGTTCATTAAGAGACTAAAAATCCTTGATCCCAAATAAATACTTCCTAACACATTAATCTAGGTTAGAGGTAATAAGCAAATGACTGTCACATGAAAGAATCAAAAAGTAAGATTATTTCCAAGTTTTTAGTATTATTCAAAATGACAGTGTCTTGCAAACCAATTTGTAATTTTAACTGAAATTTAAATAACCTTTTACAAGTCCAACAGATTCCACATGCACAGAACAGGATTCTCCTATAGGCATATTTCAAGTTCATATACTCTCACAGCCAAACAGCACCAGTGCCGTGTTCTTCTCAAATGGCATCAGCCAAAACCAAAACCCACACCAATGAGAGTTTTCAGAAGTTGCAGTCACATTTAACTGGCTTTCCACTGCACACATAAAAATGAAACCAGCTTCCTTCTAACAAGGTATTTCTGTAAAACTGTTCAATCCTGGAACAAGTAATGGAAACTTATGCACAGAAAATGCCTGGAACAAGCTTGTGCACAGTTGTCCTTTGACTTAAATACTGATTTTAGATGCGATTCTTAGCATTTACAACACGACAATCTACAATGAAAATATTATTCTTCATCCTCAGTCTGAAAATTAATACTGGATAAGGCCATGCTAAAGGCTCCTTTGAAGACTGACTTCAGTGCAGTCCACCTGAGTGTCACGTTACAAGAACAGCACTCAGCCCATTTCCAAACTCTAATATATGTGCAGAACACTGATCAAATACAAAGACATCACTGGTTTTCCCAAGGAAGTACAGCTTTTATTAGGATTCTTGCACTACCACACCTGAAATTCAAGATCCATGTAAGAAAGTTGGTGTAAGAGTTATTGTTTATCTGGCTATCAGATTATTACTCAGTTCAGTAACAAATAACTAATTATTAAACCCTAGTACTTAATAAAACCAAGCAGACCAGTGCCTTAATTTTCTCAGGCAGCTGCTGAGAGATGACTTCCCAATCTCCTCCTCTACAACCTGAGATGTCACTCTGAACCTGCTTCTTTACATGGCTGAGATCAATTTTCATAAATTCTCTGCCATCAGGCATCTCTTTCTGGCAGCTTCACGGGCAAGTGCTCCCAACACAGAGCCTGCTAAGGCACGCCAAGGCAGAGACACAGCAAGCACTGTTCCAGAACATATTCTGTGTGTCCGCCCTGCAGCCTCACAGTGAAAGCATTGTGCAGACAACAATCCCAGCAGCGAGCTCCCCAGCCTGGCACAGCCTGCTCCATAGACCTGTACCTACAGAACAATTCCAGGGATGCCCAGCCGCTGTGACACACCAGCACTTCCAAACAGTCACCATGCAAAATACACCACGGCACTCAGAGCTGGCGTTCCAAGCAGCACTCTCCCCTCTTCTGGGAAAAAATGAATAACTTCTGTATTCCCCAGGGAACAGAGACCCACTTCATTCCCAGCAAGGGAAGATGGTAACCAGCTAATGAAAGTTGCCACAACAACAGTAATGGCGCTACACTGGAGACACTTGCAAGCTCTTTTCTCTGAATCAGCAGCTGCAGGTCAAGCTCTTCTTCCCTGTCCCCCCAAGTCCAAGCTCACCTGTTTTTGTGAACACTCACCCTACAAGGTCTCTGCCATCTGCCTGTTTTGCTATTATGTACTTTTTGGTTTTCTTTTCTTTTGCATTTCCACTGAAGAAAATCATCCAGTCAATATAAGCACTGGTTTTCATGTTTCAGCTCTTCCTCATCACCAAAAGATAAGCAGTTTCTGGATGAGAGTCGTTCCAAACCTGCAGAAGGAACCCTTAGGCAAAGTTTGGGGATTCTTTTTGCCCTCTGTGTTGAGCAATAAGAATCTACAACTCGCTTTGTTCAATGAAGACTCAAACTAGGAACCAGTGTGTCTCCTGATCACAGTGCAGAGCTTTACCCCCACACAACCCACCTGCCATGGGCAATCTGAAATGACCACAAGCCAACAAAAGCAACTTCTCACCTTTTCCAATCACCTGTTCTTCTTCATCCCATCTCTGCATAACCATCTAGAAAACCACACACAGAACCAGACTGGGGAACCTGGCTGCCTAAATAATAATGAAGAACAAATGGGAAAGTTTCTTAAGTGATTCAGACTCCTGATCTGGCCCACCTCTGGACATAAAATCAAAGAGAAAAGACTTTTCAGCGGCAGCATTAGCTTAAATACCCCAAAATTACTGCTTAAGATATCAGGGAAGTTTTATGTATTTGGAAGAAAAACCTCTTTCTGTTTGCACAAGATGCTTACTAAATGTATGATCATAAAAATTCAGCCCATCGATGTTTCAGTAGCAAATATCACTCCTGACTTTCCGGGTACAAGAGAAATTATTGTGAAGAATTCTGCCAAGGGGGAAGGAGAAGCCTGTGCCCTGAAGTTTCCATAGCAATGCATGCTAAAGGCCTCAGACATGAATCATTCTCATACAAAAGCTGCTGTAACAGCAGCAAGACAAACTTCCCTGCATATTTACTGTACCTATACAAGAATGCAAACAACAGAGCAACAAATAAATCACACTGACTTGAAAAGTGCAGCAGATTAACTAAATTCACTGAAGCTCACATGAAGAGAGATTGCATTTCATCACATATTTCTCTTTATCAGTGATCAAAACATCCAAGAGTTCACAAGATTAAGGAAAACAAGACTATGAAAGGATGGTGAGCATACTAGATAGGCTAGAGTATGGATGACTTAAAATAGAAGAGCTTTTGCTGTGTTTAATGGGACCAAATCTACAACTTGCAGATATCACAGAATTGCAAATTCACACTGGGAATGTAAGGAGATCATTTAATTCACTGATCTTACTCTGGGGAGAGACAATCAGTCACGACAGATGTTTACTGGTGAAATTAGGGGACTTCCTTAACATGTAATATAAATCTTTCTGACTACAATTTTAGTCCACAATTTTTCTCCTATACAAAAGTCCTTTTCAAAACTCATGGAGAGGTTTTCACCTCGGCCACATCTGGGGTAAAATGAATCCATACATGAATCCACTTGCCTATTTCAGTTTCTGAAAGATGTGGCTGCTTAAGAAGTGATCACACAAAACTTCAAATACTCACCAGCCCACATTAAATCCATGACTATTTACCCAGTCAGTATGGTACTCTTCACCTGCATTTCAAATATAATCAAATGTCCACTGTCTCCTCACAAGGTAAGTGACAATAATCTATGCTCAACAAAATATGCATCCCAATTCTCTTTGAAAGAAAATTCTTCATAGGTACCAGCATCTGAAGAGTGAGGATAGAGCATCTCCCTCTCCCTCCCTGCTCTTTACTCATCATTCATTTTCAGAATTTGCTGAGGGCACACGTTCAGTGTGAGGGTCCCATCTCAGCTGATGGGCAACTCTTTTAAAGGGAAACAGAAAAAAACCCCAACAAAACAAAAAAATTCCCACCAAACCAAATCCAAACAATCAACTTCTGCGGGAAATCTTGTGTTCAATGTCAAAATCAAGGATGGAGAAAGTTTCCACTCCCCTCCCTCCAAGGGTTTCATGTATTTCAAAGCTGTTTTAGTGTGTTTATTCCATCAGTGATTGTCTTAGCAACAGAAAAACAGAAAGCCAAGAAATAGCAGCTGGTAAGCTCAAGGCAAGCTGAAGAGTATTTTTGCACTTCGCCTGCCCCACATCAGGTTTTTGGAGCCACCAACTCCACACAGAAAACAACATTCACCTTCACACTGCTGCACTGACCCCATGCCTGTGGCTTTTTTGGATCATGCAAGAATGTGCCACTCATGAGAAAAACATTTTCCTGAATCTACCTGCTTTGCAAGCTTTTAAAACATTCTACTGTTTTATTCCTTAAAAAGAGTGTGAGGTAACTCAGTGATTAGGGCAATTTATTGCTAAGAGCAATTCATTTCTGATGCTCCAGTACCTGGTGCTTGCGAGCTGCCACTGTAGAATTATTTATTAAGACAAATCAAACTCAAGGACTCCAGAGCACAGTCCTAGGGCACATGAAAGAAGAGCACTGCCATGGATGTGAAGATCATTTACAGCTAATTGCACAAATACTCCTTCTGGCTGGGGGATGGACTCACTCCATAGGTAAAACCAATACTACTTTTTTCCTTTACTGGATTCCAGGTCAAGGGTATGACTAAAAAGCCTCTTTCAACTGCCTTACATGTGTAAGATATATACATATTTAAGAGCCTCCATTAGGCTTGCTGCCAAACCAAAGTTAAATCTGAGTGTAACAGTTAAAGGTATAATTTTAAGCGTGAAGTCATGGCCCCCACAGCTGTAAACAGATCTCAACACTATTCCATTCTTCAGTGTGATTCATAGCAAAAGCAAGCAAATTGCTATGGCTTCACTTACGTTAAAGGAAGAGCTTGTTTTCTAAAGTAAATTTACAATTTCATCTCATTGTCACGTGCAGATAAGGTTTGCTAAGTATGAGTGATTCATGGAAATATGGGTTATGTCAGAAAATAAATTTAAAACAAGTCTAAAGTGAAACAAAACAAGAAAAAAAACCCAAACAACAACAAAAAAAGAGTAATATGAAATGTCCCACTTTCCTGCACAGACTCTGTTAGGGCTCAGGCAGGCATTTCAAACTGTAACCAGAGCACAACCCTGCTGTTTACCAGGCAGAGTCTCAGAGCAGCATTTTCACACTATTAAATACCATGCATATATATATTTCTACACATACAATTTTATAGCCCAATTACCTCTCCTATCCTTTCCAGAAAGCTGCTTTCCTAAAATTATCCCTGCAAAACCAAATTCTAAGCTCCCAACCAAACTGCTAATAGCATATACTCCTCTGAGCTCACTTTGAGAGGAAATTGAAGTATCCAGTAAGGCACTGGGAGACACAGTCTTGAAAAATAATATTTTCTGTTAAAAACATTCTCTGAGCTACTCCTTTGGTTCACCCGACTGTTTGCCAACAGAACAAAGAATTACATGTTTCACAGTGTTTAGGAATTACAGGCACTGGAAGGTTTCCAGATTTCACATTCAGCTTGGAGCACTCGTTTCCTCGCAGGAATGGGAGCACAACTTCCAGTCCCAGCATGGAATCATAACAATAATTTACTCTTTCAAAGGAGCATTATTCCAAATCAACACAGGATAGTGTCCATGTACCTCAAAAGTATTTTCAGCTCCTGATGTCCTCAGTGCTCCAGTGGAACCACAATAAACAGGGTATTTGGAAGCAAAATTTGCAATCAGTGGTTAATGGAGAAAAATTAACCAGTACAGCTTCAAATAAGTTTTACTGGACACACATATTTGAGTATGAAGTAGCCTGAACCAAAATAAGTATCCAAAAATTATACTGATTGTCTTTGACATTGTTGTCACAGACAACACTGCCTCTTTTATTTCATACTGAATGGGAGCCTGGAGACATAATTTTTATCTCTTACCCAAACACACAGACAAATATATGTTTTTGAGATTCCTTATGTTATTGAGGAGGGTTGCTTGGTTGGTTGATTTAGATTGGGTCAAGAGTTTTGCTCTAAATTTGACAAATGAAAAAAGATCTGGGCACTTTCCCTCCTTTCTCTAAGAAAGAATAAACAAGAAGTTATGAAAAGCAGGGCTTCCTTTTGCTGCCAAATATATGTGACCACCAGCCAAGGAATCCTCTCCAGGAGCAAGACTTTGAAATTGTATTGCAAGGTTTCTGAAAATGTGAAAAGAACATCTATACAATGATGTCTGCAATAGGGGCCCTCCGCTGAAGAAGTGTCATTTCAATGAGTTAAACTGAACAAGAATATGTGGAAAAACACATTTGATATCAAGATACAGAGCTTATTAGTAGCAAATGTTGTATTCGATTTTGTATTTTAATTGTGTCATGTTTGTTTTAATTGAGTTGTATCAGATCAGCCAACTTCTTCTACAACACTGGCATCCTACTGCAGACCAGCCCCAGCAAACTGCTGAGCCAGTTCTATTTCTTAAAACAATTATTATTTTTATACCTTCTTGATAATTAAATCTGAAGGACTGCAGATAGGAGTTATGATAGGATTTGCCTATGTTGGTTTGAAAATTGAAAGCTTGAGGTAAGAAAGGCCTAACAGGCTCCACTGCAAATTGTATCCACTTCAGTTTGCTCACCTCTGATTCCACTGGCATTATGAGTTCTGCCAACAAAACCTGCTTTTCCAAATACCTGCCATTACAGTCAGCTTGGGTTTTGATACTAAAACTTATTTGTGGACAGGAGAAGAAAAAGGAAGTGGAAAAACCATTGCAGCCCCATTTTTGTGAAGCGAGTTTTCATTCAGGCCAGCAGCTGCACAATCAGCAGGTGTGACGCAAAGAGGAAAGGAGTCAGGATGTGGCCAGGGACAAGGTGGGACTCAAATCCTTTCGGGAACAGCTGACAGTTAGATCTCATTAAGCACACTGTAATGCACACACCTGTAATCTGAGCTTTGCTGGAGCTAATGTAAATTAAACAAAACTAACCTTCCTATCTTCCTGTAACTAACCTTGCATGCAGAAGTAAGCACTGCTTTAATTAATTTTCAGAACAGACCACAAGTACTGTAGTTGCTGCAATATATGGTAACATTTTATAATATTTGGTGCTATTTCTGTCCTTTCAGATTTGTTTGTCACTGCAGTACACTGCAGACAATTTTGCTCCAGCAGCACAGCCCCACCACAGTACAACACCTCGAGGCACTGGCCAATAAACCCCAGCATCAATAACAAATGGGGTATTCAGTGAGGTGCAAGAAGCAGCCATGCTGCATTTGCAAGGGCCAAGTTATCCGTTTGTTTAAAAGATGTTTGAGAATGAGAAAAAAAAATATAGAACCCATTTGCTGAACTAATTAAGGAAACTATTATCTTTAACTGTCTTCATAATTTATAATTTTACAAAATACTCCAGTTTACTGCAGAGAGTAGATTCAAATTTTGCTGTAGTACCACAAAAATTGTCAAATGAAAGTATGAATACAATGTTTCTGTGGAAGAATTAAAATCAGCAAATATCAGGACAAGATGTAAACATATAACTCTGCCAGTGGACATAAATATATGTATGAGACAACTGACAAATCAAGAAAGTGCAGCTTGGCTGCAAGAAAGAACTGACCACACAGGGAGACTTCCCTCATCTAGAAAACCATTTCCACTTTCTACAAATAATCAAGAGGAGGACTGGAAGGAGGGAGAAGAGAAGAGGTCAAATCAAGATCTGTTACCCACAATCCTCTCTTGCCAGAGCCACAAGTATATTTCTTTATGTAAATTTTCAAATTCCAACAGACCACTGAACTCTGCAAAGGTCACTCCAATATTTAGCCTACCCCAAAGACTTGCTGAAACAGCTCTTCTATCTAAATTACCACTTTCAACTGTATGAATTTTCAGAAAATAGCCCTTTTTACATCAGAAAAAAAGGCAAATCAAGGCTGTGGTTACTGTAATTTAAGTCTACAAAGTACCACTGTGCAAGCTGTCTACAGTTTTATGCTAGGCAGCCTCATCATGATCCAAATAACATCGTGTTTCACGAAGGACCATTTGGAAATGTCAGTAGTTATCCTTGGCACAGGAAAGTTTTCTGCAATTTTGATGGCTAAGACCTCTTTGGGTTATAAAGGTATCAATTTATATCCCAGCCATATATGCAACTTGGAGTTTTCAATCACTTGGTGGTACAGCTCTGCATTACACAGAAGGCTGCTCAGTGGTGGGTTTCATTTTACGGCACTTATTCTAATTACAGGAAAAAAATAAAAACTTCCCCAGAATCTTCACCCTAGGCTCCCATTTATGTTTTGATCTCTGTAATTCTTTTTATACTTAACAGAAAAGTTTATTAGAATGACTATAATCACATACAGCAGGAGGATGCTCCCTACTTGCAGTCCACAGTAAAACACATTTCCCTTGCAGGAGGAGTCCCAGCCTCTCCCAGCCAGGAATCCCCCATTCCCTGTGCCCCAGGAGGAGCTGCTGCCAGCCCCAGCTCGGGCACTGCTCTCCTGCTGGGGCTCAGGGGGTGCTGCTCCTACAGAACACCAGTGCTGAGGAGCAGTTTCTCCCATGACTCAACGCTGTTAACACAGCAGCCGCACCACAAGTTCCTACACTCAGCCAACAATCTCAGAGGAGCCTACGCCGTAAGCTGATAAAAGGTGGGAGTTTCTGTAACTTGGAGTTAAATATTTGTCCCAGTCCTCACTGCTGCTCTATCTGGACCTGGAAGACAGCGGTGAGCAAATACCTAATCTCTGCCTCACAATTAAGAGATTCATATTTACTTTGCAACTTATTGCCAAACAATTCATGTACCACCTCTGACAGCGTGTTCCCTAACACTGTCTACACACACAATCAATTTTGTTTTCACTCAAGGAAAAATAAACAAACAGAATCAAACCCAACCTTCTCTCTCAAACAGTCAGAGAACATCAAAACAAACTAATAAAACTGGATACAGCCTTACTTTTGAGTCTTTTCAAACTGTGACACTCGGACTTTAACTTTTTCTAAATTTAGAAAAGTGGGACAGGAAGACTTCAGCTCTTGTTCATGTCAAGAACTACAGGAAGCTACCTGGGTCTGTAAGAGACCCAAAGCTCCACAAGAATATCAGGTTACTTCGGCAGACACAGGCACAGCAGTCAAAGTTGAACCAGTCTGTTTTCCAAACACACAAATATGATCAAAAGGCACATTGATATAAGCAGAAAGTATTATCATTATTCCTGATAATACAAAGGAAAAGTGCTGGTGGG
Source organism: Notiomystis cincta (assembly GCA_013398075.1). NCBI lineage: Eukaryota > Metazoa > Chordata > Aves > Passeriformes > Notiomystidae > Notiomystis > Notiomystis cincta. Next base: position 62,815 of record VZRX01024254.1, on the reverse strand, counting down.
GCAAAAATGAGCTTCAAGTAGGTCAAGAACTACCAGCAATAAATCCAAAAAATGTAAGTTTCCATTCTTCCTTGAAGCAGAAGCACTGACTGAAACACCCCTACTCCTTGCTGAAAAGCAAGGAGTTTAAAAAGAAAAAAAAACCAACAAAATAACAACAAAAGCAAAAAACCAAACCTTCCATGGAGTGAGACAGAAAAGCTTGAAGTAAAATCTCACACCTGTAATACTGTAATGATATTTCATAGCTCCAGTATTTAATTTTTTAAGAACATTGCACTGCTATTCACAAAACCAGAAATATAATTCTAAAATAAAAAAGCAACATAATTTGCTTTTCAAAAAGCAAATGTAAGGCAACTTCTTTACAAATTCTAAACTCCTTTAAACAGGAAATAAATTAGGATCTACATTACCAATATGTCAAAGAGCAGCTTTTCACTACTGAATGCATCCCACCCAGAGAGAATGTACAAAGGCGTATTTGAACACACCACGATTCCCATGCTTAGTTCAGTTACAACTGAGGCGGTACAAGGGGGAAATTAGGTTTAAAACTGGGAATTTCCTCTTGTTCCGATGCAACTCACACCCACGAGCCCAGGACACGCTCCACAAAGTCTCTTAATCAATGGGAAGAAATTACTATTTTACTTAGCACAGAAGGACAACCCAAACAAGCAAATGTGTATTTATTAGAGGAGGAAAATTTCCAAGCATAAAGCACCAAGATGACACAGTACACACAAATACAGCCAACCAATGCAAGCTACCTGTGCCAAAGGCTGGGTGACTAAGGGTATCATGAAGCAGGAAACAGAACTTCAGCTTCAATTGTTAGCATGGCACTAAATGCATATAAACAGACTCTAATGCAATTAACTTGTTAAAACTGCATATGATTTACTACACAAGTCAATTAAGGGTTTATATTATGAGCATTATGATTTCCCCATACTAGTGAGCCTACTAATGCCAATATTTTGGATAGACACCTTTTTTTTTCCTGAGGTGTTCTCTTAATTTCCATTCTTTTGAGTCATGTGGTGTAAGAGCACACAATCCACCCAGCACAGAAGGCAGAGAGGACTGCTGAGGGGAAAAGCAGGCTCGGCTACGAATTTAGTTTCAGTGTGAGCAGAATTATTAGCCTGTCACTTGGATGAGTGCAGAGAAGAGTTTCTAAGATGACTGGGAGAGATAGGAACAGAGTTTATTTAGTCTAGAAAAATACACAGTAAGGGGAGAAGCCAGCTCACAGGCAAAAGGAAACACCACGTGGGAGAACTATGAGATTAAAGCGACCTAAAATTGTGTTACTCACAAGAGAGGAACTTACACTCTTTCCCAACACCAAACTGTAAACTGATTCAATTTCCCCCTCGAATCCAATTTCTTTTCCCAATTAACATCTCCATAGTCACAGGAATACTAGTGACGACACAAGAAGTGGCAGTTCTTCTTCAAAGTTTCACCCACTGTGCTCCTTTGAGGGGGGAGGGACACCAAACCCAAAGAACACAAAACCCAAGTGGAACAGTTCCAAATGTATTACCCAGTATGCTCTTTTCAGTCTCGAGAAACAAGAAAAAGAAGGAGAACATGTCCTACTGCTCTTTTGTACTCATTTATTCTAAACAGTAGAGGTTTAATTAAATGATAATGTTCAGAGATTATTAGAGGCATCTCACATGCTGAGCTGAGCCTCCAAACGCTGGAATGCTTATTAACAGCAAATTTTCTTAACAGCAGCTGTCATGTCTTCAATATTGCATCACATAAACCTTTGGACAAACTGAAGTATGGGAGTCTTCATGTACAGGACCAAAAGAAATCACCATTTGACCAGCACCAAATTACATCCACCTGAAAACTGAACTAGTTTTATTGAGACTAGTTTTATTGAGGGATATTGTCATTTCACTATGGATCATTCTCCTTCCACAAACAAAGAACTGGAATGTACACCCCAGATCCAGCATCAGCCAACACACAGGGTGAGTCTGTAATATTCTGCAAGCTCAGGGATAAACATGTTCAAAAACTACTAGAAATCCCAAATAAAACCAAAATATTATTTTTACTAGACAAAATGTTTGCCTTTTAAAAAGCAAATTTCTAGGTAGAGGCATTGAGATAACATTACACAGGAAGGTAAGTTCTCTCCTGAGTCAGGTCATCCACTAATTTGCACCAGTCATTCTAAATACACATCTCATTTCATTAATTCAAGCTGTACTCCTTTCATGTGTGTTTTAGGTTAGAGAAACTGCAACACAGCAGAGCAGAGATCCACTTCTAAAAAGAAGTTTTTCCTTCAGGATTCATTAAATGTCACAGCAGAGTCAGATTACATCTTTACCAGCACAAACCTAACCCAGACAAACCACCAGTCCAGCCCTGACAGGAGCAGCCGCTTCAGATTTTTCAGGTGTTAGTAAAAATCCTGGCACTTCCAGCCACATGGATAGAAAGGAAATTACATAAATGAGAGCCAGGTCAACTTCTATTCTTCCCATCTCTAACAGATTGCTTTGAAAAGTGTGAACAGACTCTTTAGTATGAATCCTGAATCCACAGAAACAATGGTCTCCAATTTTGATGTTAACTTAAAATAATTTCCCTAAGGATTAGGGAATTAACAGCTCAATTCTTTTAGGAAAAACACAGAACTGCTGGGCTCAATAGGGATGTCCATGCAGCAGCAGGCTCAGAACAACTTAATATATGCCTGGCATCCAGGAGCTACTATAAAACAAACACGATGTGGTTTTGAACACAGGCTGCTGATGCCATAGTAGAAGACTCAGCTTTCCAGGAAATTTTACATGCTGGAAGCCTAAATGCTGATCCTTCACCATCTGTTTCAATTCACATTTTCATGTAATGTATGTAGCAAGCAACAAAATACAAATCAAAGTGAGTGACCGGATTTAAGCGCTTCAAATAAACAAAACAGTCTTTTCAACTTGGCAACTCCCACTATCAACATGCAAACAAGTGAAATCAAACTGTATTTGTGGGGAGGAGCAATCTCTTATCACACCAGCAAATACACAGCTGCAGAGACAGAAGCTTTTCAGCATGTAGACACAAGAGTTTTGATATCCTCAAGGGGCACATAAAACACCTACGTATCAATTAGTTTTAAAAATTGCCTCCCACCAGAAGTAGATTTACCATTTTATCAACAATATTAGAAAAATGGAATAGTAAGTAACATTTGAAAATCCAAAGATTTCCTGCTTAAGGAAGAAAAGAGTATGGAGCTAATGACACACAAAATGTGCTGAGAAAATGAAAAGGGGATGTCACAGTTCTCTAAGCAGCACCTGGAAACTGCCATGGGGGAAAAATAACCCTGAGCTGGAAATGCAACGTTTCAGCAATCAATATTTTCATAACACATTAGCATATCTTCATAAGACTTTTGATCTAGCCATTCAAGATCCAAACTAGGCAGCCAGGATACATTTTAAAAGCAGTATTCTGTATAATCAAGGGTGTAAGACAGCTCATATAAAAGAGAAGTCAGCCTCTTTTTGAAGTTGTTTCAGTTTTAATTCATTTAACTTTCACAACTTCCCTTGAGGGGTTTTTCCCATACACATACAACATACATGGGAAAGACTTAAAATCATTACATACAACTTAAATATTCTACCCCAAATCCTATATTGTACCTATACCATTTTTTTTAAATTTCTGAACCCAGAAAACTGTTTAACACTGATAGAGAACAATTTTCTCCAATCAACTGATCTCAATCAAATTTTTTTTTCAGCCCGAATGCAAACATCTGGAGTCTTAGAAACATTTCAAATACACTCCTTATGTCCCCCATAACTACTCCTAATTTGGCACCTCTGCTTGGTTTCATCCCTGCTCTGGATTCCAAAGTCTCAAAGCCACCTACAAAAATATTACAGAGCTAAATCCTCCCGATATCCTTCTGTAATCCCAGAGGTACTTTAACCAACAGACCAGTCTGAAAATACCCAAGTGCCCTGGGAAGGCAGAGATTACACTCTGTTGTGCTGCATCTATATTTCTGTTGATATTTCCTGCTCAGAAACAAAATGCTTTCTTGGAAAAGGTTCTGTAGCGAACATCCAGAGGTTTAACCTCCCTAAAAATAACCAAGTTCACCCTTTGGAACACTCATAATTCCAGAGCACCCTTCAGGCAAAAGCACTCACATCAGAACTAGAACATTAACTCCAACAAAAGTTAAACTCAGGAAAACGTAGTAGCAACATGACAAAGCTGATTTGAACATTAGAATTTTTACTTGATTGCTGAAGACACCTACTAAATTTAGACACAATTCACAGTGAGTTTGTCACTTTGCATTGATTCTTGTACCTAAAAACAATATGCTATTTTGAGACCAAAATAATATTAAAATGCTATTGCACTTTCATAACATTATTCAGATTTGATTGTACAGAGTGAACAAAGTAAAATAAAAAATTTAAAAACGTCCCTTAATCATCCTTAATGTTTTATTTGAAAACTACTTTTGCGTAAGAGTAAAGCACCACGAGGATGTAGCTAACATAAATTTTAAACTGTTTTAAAAACACTATCTCATCACTGTCTGGCACTGGGGAGGCTTTTTAAGTTAAGATTTTATGCATGAACAACTGCAACTTGTGTTCCACAGGATTAAGCACAAGAGCAACAGAAATCACAACAGCCCCAAGTTTCAAACATTTTCCCTGCCTGCTTTATTGTCTTTATTTTAAGACAGTTCTAAATCAAAGTATCTGAAATGCAAGAAAAGGCAAGTAATTATGTAAAATGAACAAAGTTGGGCAACATTTTAATATGAGAAAGAAAAATGTGACAAAAAGGTGACAGATATGATTTGTGAATGAAAAAATGAAGAGAATTTTACTTCGAAGTGAACTTTTTTTTACTTAGGACTGAACACTGATTTGTCCAAATATTTTTCTCTAATCTCTCCTGAAATTATTTTTAAATATAGCAGTATAAGTCTTGGAAAACGTATTTTCAACCCCAAACCAGTTCTAAAAACACTAAACACCTACAGAACCATGCCCCTCTCAAGGCAGGGGCTCGCAGTTATTAGTGGTGCTGCAGGAAATGTTGAGGCTGCACTTCTGCAAGTCAGAGCCAAGCTCTCAGTCAGCAACCAGGAGCTGCTGGCACCTCAGCAGGTACATGAGAACAACTCCCTTTTTCTGGAACTGCCCTGCTGTCTATAAATTTGTGATGTTCAGTGAAATGGGCAGAGGTTATTCCAGGCCCTCTTCCCAGGGCACCTGAAGCCCTTTACTTCCAAGACTATGCTCCCAAGGCTGTCAGTGGAGAAGGACAAGCTTCCAGCCAGGGCTTACAGGTGTCCTCTGGACTCTCCATTCCCTTCAGGTATTTAGGCAGTCCTAGAGCTGAAGCTTAAAATTAACTTAAGATGAAGTGATGTGAATAATCACCCTGAAATTTCTGACATATTTCTGGTATATACCAGTAAGAATTCAATTAATCTACATAAGTTTTGTATAATAGTTGGTATTTTCTTTCTCTGATTAATAACCAATTGCAAAGGAAAGAAACACTGGGATTAAAAGTAGTATGATTTAAAAAAACTACATGCAAAACATGCATGCAATCCCCAAGAGTTTTTGCTCAATTCAGCTCATGATGAAGTCTTCATTCTCTTTCAACAGTTCTCATTTATTATGTTCACCTAAGCAACCCCATGGGAAACCACAGACATTACTAAATATTAGAAACTCTGTGGAAGGCAAATGCTGGATTTGACCAGGAATGTGATGACAAAGAGTTTGCTCTAGGCTTCTTTCATGTTTTAGAAAGCCAATTTGCTTTCAGTTCATTTTAGGGGCAGAATGACATAGATTCCAGAGACGTAGTCAGCTATACGAAATCTTGTTTCACAAACCAGAAAATATGAACCACAATGTCTGCTCTCCTGGGAACACAGGATAAATATCACATAGGCCCTTACAAAGGAAAACAATTTCTTTTATTAAGAAGAAAGACTAGAAAAACAGTCTTTTTCAATATTAGGCATTCGATTTTCAGCAGTAAGTGTTTCACAGTGCAGTATGAACTACCACAATGCCACTGGTAATGCTGATGATTTCCATCTTTTTGTATTAAACAAGATTTAGTAATAGCTGTTTTTGAAGAGAGAAGAAAGTATACAAATTACCCACCAAATTTCAGACAAGATGGAATTTAATTCATCTTACCTATAACAACAGGAAAAGAAAAACAAAGCAGAAATAGCATGCGGCTTGCAATGCACTGTCACAACACAGCACAGAATTATTAGTTTTAGAGTCTCCACTATTACATGTGGACAACAAAGACACTCCATCAGCTTTCTTCAGCGTTGATACTTCCCTGGTGTTTAACACATACCTTAATTAGGTCTCCTAATTTCTCTTTGAACTCCAACCAACACCAAAATAGTCTGCTGGATTTATTACTCACCTGCCAGATTGTGCAATGGCTTCCCATTCATCTCAGAGTGACAAAAGAGTCTCCTTTGGGTTTGCAAGACCCGTGCAAGAAACTGCTCAGCATGAAACTGCCAGCCATCAGCTCTTTAGGGAACTCGTGGTCCCAGTCTCGAGCCCTCAGTACTGGGCAGAAGGGTCTCTCTCAACGTGTTTCTCTCTTGAGGAACACAAATCTGGCTGGGACACAAGGCTGCTCCTAACCCTGTGCCTCCATAGACACAGACAAAACAGGTCTGGCTCTTCCCTCCTCCCTTCAGGAGATGGATACCATGAATCAGAAGGTCATATATCCTCACTGGTAAACTGTGCTACCTTGGCAGTAACTGTTCTATAAATTTATAAGACAGATAAATTACGAGTGTAAGTAAGCTGTATTCCTCCCCTGCCCATCTTTCTGTGCAATTCTAACAGTGTCTTAATTAGCAGCATGAATTATTTGCCATGGTAATAGGGAGATATTCAAAGCACAGAATGATAATTTCCCTGAAAGTTCAAACAAGACACTGGCTGGAGATGCACCTCCTGAGACATTATTAGGAAAAGACAAATAAAAATACAAGCATCCCTACCATATCCAAGGCCAGACTATTGCACAAGTGAAAAATTTCTTTACAAAACACAATATAGGTACATGAATGCTGTGATGGTGCTCATGGTGAGCTATGAGAAATGTAAGTAACTAAGCCTGGAAAAGTCCAAGCACAACTGTGCTAGTTCCTAACAATGTTCAGACAATTGCCACAGGCAACTAGCAGTGACTGTAGCAGTTGACTACAGACTTCTGATGCCACAGCACAAGCCATTCATAGCAATTATTTTCTTTCAAGAGGTTAAACAATTATCAATTGCTAAAAGAAAGAAAGTAACACAAGCAAATGCCCCAAAGTATAGAAGCCATTCCACCAAACAGAAGCACACAGCAGCTCCTAATTCCCATTCTGACTGTAAGGAATGTGCCTTAGTGTGGAAATTACACCTGGCACAGAACCCAACACTGGTTAATAACCAAAGCAGGTAACTGGTTATCCTGTCACTAAACTCTGCTTATACCATGGACTTCCAATTCTCTCTTAATGCCATGAAAACAACAACACAGATCTTAAATCCAACCAACACAGCGACAGAAAGGGTTTCTCTTCCCATTTTCTGCTTAAGAGAGTTTTTCTAACTTTCCAGCAGGGAAAGAACAGCTTGGCTGGCAGCAAGGAGGGTCTGTCACTGATCTGAACCATAGCAACAATTTAAGAGGAATTAGGAACCACACCATTACCACACAGCAACCAAAACAACACCTTCCTTCAGCCTTACCCAGCACACCTTCACACTCATGGGATCTTTCCTCTTGGAAAGAATGGAACCCAACTCAGTCTGGCCAATTCCCTAACTGCAAAATCAAAAGCAAGTTCTGATACATTTAGATCTTACAAAGCAACTTGAAAGAAAATTACTTCTGTGAAGGAAATTGCAAATGGCGTTAAAGTTGTGCAGGAATTTTATCACCATTTGGTCTTAGCCCACTTGCCTTGTAACAAAAATGGGTGGGTGGCATAGTCTTCAGTTTAGTAAGATTTTAAAAAGAGCAAAAAAAGGGCCTAGTTACAACATGCTAAAAATTTAACTGAAGACCTCCCCCATCATCAAGAAAACATCCACTCAGCATTGATTACTAAAAATATCTCAACATATATATATACCCAAGACACTTTTAGTTACAAAATATCTACTACTCAAAACAACTTTTGTTTCCAAAATAAGAGCACTATGAATTTCTATCAGTTGGGTATCTTGCAGAGTTACTGTCCTCAGGTGTCTACAAGGATAAGAAAATCTAAATACTTGCTTCATTTTACAGTGCTGAATAGCTTGCACAGAAAAACTAGAGGACACCACTCCCCTGATAAAGCACCACACTAGCTAAGATCCATGAATTCACATCATTCCTACAACTATTTTTAAATTCTTTTCTTTGCTCCTCTATCTGTACAAACTGTCAGCAAGAGAATTAACAGCCACAGAAATGAAGGATAAGTTGGATCTCTTTGGATGATTTGAGGCATTATTCAGTGTCCAGAGAGGTCAGGAGATTCTGTTATCTCACTTCAACTAATTTGGAAAGACTATAGCACTGCAACCTTTCCAAATTAGTTGCATAGACACTATAAATAGATTGTCATGGAGTTCTAGAATTCTGCTCATCCAAAGCTGTCCATTTCCTATGCAGTACCAAGACACAGGACATTCAGCAGCCAGTTTCCTAACAGCACTGAAAAATTCCATTACAACAAACTTCCAATAGTTGAACTACTATCAACACTTTTAGTAAACTTGTTACTTTTAGTAACAAAGGATAAGAAAATTTCACACTTTACCCTAATGAAAGGAAACTGTTTTAGTGTCCTCCAGAACTGGAGCAGTAAGTTATTTGAACCATGTTCCAGACAATTGAGTCTTTAACATAAGAAAACATAGCCTGTCTTCTATTCATGCAATTCAGCTTCATTCCAGCCTCTGTTAGCCATCCAAGTCCAGAAGTCATTTTTCTGAATAAGGTTGTTCAAGGTAAAAACTCCACACAACTAATTGCTCAACTCCACCCTTCTCCTCTTGGTCCTCTTACAGCCACATTACCCAAGAGGCAGAATGTGCTGCAGACCCAGGGCTAAGTTCATCTAAAGTGCAGCTGAGGCAGGCACATCATCCCAGGCATATTTACTGTCACTGTTCCATCATACACAGAATGTGTATTATGGTAGTCATGGTGCCAGCAGGCAATCAAGAAAGGACAATGACAGAAGAAAACAGATTATTATGTGGCAGAAAGGGAGAACTCTCAGGACACACAGGGCAGTTCCTGTAGGCCTGCACTACTCTGCCAGGAGCCCCAGAGCAATGCTGTGCTCAGTGTCCCTCAGGCTGGGCAGACAAGCTCAGCCTGTGCAGGGCCCCAGTGCTCAGCCCGTCTGACACCTGCCAGGGTGTGAACTGAACTCACGGCTCCCCCACCGACCGAACAGCACAAACAACCAGCACCAGACACAGCACAAGCTGGGTCTCCTCTGAGGACCTCAGGAACGACTTCACCTTGAAAATCTTATTGTAATGCTCTCTAAGACAAATGTGTCATAGTTTTGGCAGCTTTGCTTGGACAGAGAACAACACACTGTGCAAAAGGACTACTTCAATATTTATGACAACAAATCTTACTAAATCTGTAATCTGACTTCTTATGGGATGCAGTGAGGCGGGTAACAGACTAAACCAAAAAAGTTCAGACCAAAGTATACATCTCCATCACAGAGAAGAACACACAAAAAATTACAGCAGGTTTCCTAACAAGCACACAGGAGTACCACCACTTGATGCCGTGTTTGTTCACTTGAGCTCATCCAGAAGCCAAAACCAGAAGATGAAGTTGATCCTCTCCAATGTGTACAGTTTAACTCAAGGTATATAAATGATATTGAGTGGCCTAACTTACTCTCAAAGTATTACCTAAAGACAGTCTGCAAATTGCTGCTTCTTTACCTTGTGACCAGCTCCATCCTTTATCCCCAGGCTCTCACTCCAGCCCTGCTCCTCACCTTGCACAGGCATCCCAGGGTTCTAATCAAAGCTGCACTCCAGGAGACCAACCTGTCCCAGACCATCACAATGTGTGTGCCCAGTTCTGGACTTGGTCACTTTTGTCCCACCAGCAGTAGAGAAATTCTTCCATCTAACCTTGTTCTAACCATCTGGAGTATAATACTCACTGCAGTGAAGGTCTAAGCAGAAGGGTTTATTCACATTCATAGTATTTCTTTTGTAAGAGATAGAACTGGTCATGCAGAGCAGAACTCTGATAGCAGAATCCCATCTCCTTGCTAAGTCACTGCCTCCTCAAAAAGCAAATACAACAACTGAAGCAAAAACAGTGGTTCAGAGCAAGAAAGAGCAGGAATACATGTCCTAGACCCATACAGCTGGTTTATCTGTGAGATACAGGTGGTTTTGGCAATAATGTGACAAAAAAGGTTAACATGTACATTTACATACATGCAGGCACTACTGGGTTAACCCCTAGAACAGGCCACAGGAAGATACACAGCAAAGACCCCAGGGTCTCTATCTTTTCTCTAAACTAAGGATCATCACTTTGTAGATTACACAGGCTCAAAAACGCAGCTGGCCTAACTGATGGAGGAACACTCACCCAAGACTCAGTGTACAAAGACATCAGAGTCCCCTCATGTATGGAGCATATTGATCTGAGCACTACATTGCTTCCTAGACAAAACACATCCTTCCATCCCAAGACATTAACAAAAAATCTTATTTGGAGGTTTCATTTCCACAGCAACTCCTGTACTTAAGTTACAAATATGCAGAATATTGTGATACTAATAATGGGCCCTCTAGTACGAAAGAGGTTGGTTGTTTTTATCACAGAAATCCAAAACCAGGATGTTTTCTCACCTATATTGACTCTACTGTTGACTTAAAAATCCAACCCAAAACCACACCTCATACCTCTGACACTTGGACTGGTATTTATTGATTACATGCTTAGAAATCCAAACTCTTTTTAGCAACATATTCAGAAGTCAGGTTAAAAAAAATGAAATTAACAACTAACAGTTTAATCAAAGCATTTAACAATCAGGCCCTACAATCAACAAGCCAGAACCAAAGTCAAATTGACCAACACGAGCTTGTCAGAAAGAGCAGCTCTGAGTGCCACTGATGAGTTGAGTTACACACACAGCACAGGATTACAAACTTTATCACCCCGTGCCTGGGCAGAATAAAACACTACTTTATCAACATTCCATAAAAGAAAGAGTGAGCACCATCAGCACCCAAATACGAATCTTCAGTGACAGTGGTCAAAGTACACTCCTGGGTGAGTCAAAGCTGTCGAGTAGCCAGTCTGTCTGGCCACATTTAGGCAGCTTTCATCAGGCTGGCCCTGTATTAAGACAAATTCATGTTGTCAGATGATGGCTGGTGAGATTCTGAAATGAACATGACTATTCACATCTGCACCAAGTCACAAGGGGATTCAGCTGGCATGAAAATACAAAATACTGACCATCAAAACAGGCATCTTGATTTTGCCACCTCCTACTGAGAGGCAGACTCAAAAAAAAAAAGGGTCTTGAGCTGGACTGGCCAGGGCCTGACCACTGCCTCACCACCTGTGTGCAGAAGCACAGAACACTCACACACCCAAAGTCATGGTTAAGGCAGCTGAGTGTTCAGGTGTGGAAAACAGTACCAGAACAGACAGAGACTGTTTTTAACAAACTCTTGCCCAAATAGCTAAGAAGTTTTCTTGTGACAACAAAAAGGAAGAACATTCTTTAAAGAGGGTGTTTTGGAAATCTTATGAAACTTTTTCCAGTAAAGCCCCCTGCAGAGAAGTATTTTTGGTTTATGGCAGACTCTTTTCATCTTTTGATTTAGCTTTAAGGTACTGTGCATTTTTTATGTTCTATCTCCAAAAATATAAAAATAAAGAGAAAGATAACTAGCTGGAATACTAACACTAGGGTTCTTCTAAGGCACTTAAGTATGATAAAGAGGTTCTTTCTGTTCTGTACCATCTGTGACTGCTAACAGCTGCATCTGCTTTAGAAGTAGTTAACTTAGCAGAAATTGAGAAGAAAAAAAGTTCAGCTCTTCACTATTTAGCTTTAAAGTTTCCTTTTTCTTGAGGAAAAAAAAGCACTCTTTAAACTATTTTCAACATAAAGCTTAATTAGATTCTACTCTTCATCTTCAAAACCTTGCAGAGATCATAATGTTCCCCATGAGAGCTTTTAGCCCTTTGTGGTAACTTCTCGGAGCAGCTATTCAAGTGAAGGTACAGGATCAGCCACCTCAAGGAGAGTTCAGATAATCTTTCCTCCAGCACACAGCCCATCAATCTGAACTTCTACAAAGGACCAGAATGACCTTGCACCATCAAACCTAGAAAGCAAGACAGACACACCTCACCTCACCAGTCCACAACACAGGCTACAGAAATCCATATAATCCAGCTCTGTTTGCTCCTTTGCCTCCTGCTATTTCACCAACCTCACCTTTAGCTAACAGTGACCTAGAGAAAGGACTTCCCATTGACTAAATAAGTCAGTCACACTACACCTATTTTATCTTGCCAAATGGGTCTGACAGAGATGATGGTGAGATAAATCACAACTGTAACCTGAAAGTGGCACCAGTAAAATCACTTCTTGGTATCACAACTCACCATTAAGCTTATACATCCAATATATCTGCTCCAACAGCTGGCTGATACTAATTACAATAATTACTCAGAATTCACTGGTGAATTTCTACCCACTACTAAAGTTTCCAGATAAATTTACATCAAGTTTTCAACCTGTGCTATGTGACCAGAGAAGGGATGTCAGATGGCCAGGAACCACAGACAGCAGAACTAAGACTGAGCAGAGCCATCATTCAGCTGCTGTGTTCTCTGTCCTGCTAATTGTGCTACCACAGAGCTCCAACATTTTGTAATGCTGCTTCTCGTCCAAGCTGTGCTATCTCAACTGGAGTCAGCTGAGCTTATTATTCCAGTCATGACTGAAATTAAATAAATCCTGAGGATATACACCTGCTACTAGCTTAACCCATGGAGAGAACCCCTCTGCAAAACTGTCTGTGCTGTAGAGGAATGTCACTGCTGTAGAGAAACGTGCACCAAATTTACATGCTGAGATCCCTTGATTTTTTTGTAGCACCTGAAACCACAGTGCGCCATGAATCCAGGTGTAAAAGTTTTTGCTATTCTAACATGAAGCTGCTATTTGTAGTATTACTGTCACGAGAAAATGGTGTAAGCAGAGCTCCCAGACTGTTGTGATTCAGTGAAACACTGTCAATTCTTAACATTTCTGTTGATCTCTAAACTTCTGAAATACTTTGAAAATACTTAAAATTATGTATCATTGCAAATGTACTAGAAGTTATGTTCTGGCTAGTTATCAGATGAACAAAAGGTTGTTTTACAGATACTTCTGTCCAAAAAACAGCAAAGTCCATAGGAATGAAGAAGGAAATTTGGACTTTCAAAATCAGCAAACAGAGAAGCACTGACTGGGTAGAACTGAGAGGACTGAAGGGTGCTTAGCTTGAACAGCCAGTAGTTAACGCCACACAGAACTATTTCTTCCTTTTAGATGAACTGAAGGATAATGTAGATTTGAGCCTATTTCTACAGGTAAGCTTGCCAATTCATGGCTAAAGGTAAAGACTGTGTATGAACAGAGGGTGGAACCCCTGGGTCTCCTCCTGCTTCCCCCACACAACCTCCCCTGTGGAGGCACCTGCAGGAATGAGGTTATGGCATAAAAAGGGAAGAGAATCATCTCACAGTCTTTGGCTACATATCCACCTGCATAGGAAAATAACTTCTGGGGTCAAAAGTCTATGAACTAGCTACAGGAAGTAAAGGAAGAACATGCAAACCTGAGAGTCACAGTAGGAAAAAACATTAAAGTCCAACAGTGTAATTTTCCCTTCAAATTCCACTGGCCAGGGAAAACACTACCATATATAAACTCTGAGATATGACTTTATCCCTCCAATTTCGACATTGTCAACTTCAGTAATAAAGGAGGAATCTTAAACATAACACTGTGCAGTAGAGAATCATCATCTCAGTGCATTCTGCCCTACTTGATGACACTGGCTGTGATGGTTTTAAAGAACCTCCTTTCTGACATCCTGAAAATAAAAAGTCACTTCAGCCTTAAACCCTGTCCTCTCTCCAGTGTAAGGACAGGCTTATTTCAGACACGTATTATTTTGAATCCTTGTTGTTGTAGGATCTTAACAATGTTCCAGTGTATTTGGTTAGTTATCAGTTACAAAGTATCCCTCCAAAAGGCCAACAGAACATTCCCACTTTCTGACAGCCCTTTCGGTACCGTAGCACTTAATGTGACACACAGATATGGAGGCTATCCAAGGGAATCTGGGACCTGAGGCAAAGGTCTGGCCCTAAAAAGAAATACTCAACAGAATCTAATAATGAAGATGACAGCAACACAGCTACACAACTAATAAGCTCTGGGATAATGTCATCATGGTGGTTCTAGTGGACAGAGAGACACTTAATGTATCCTGAGAGCTGAGCTTCTCTCGGGAAGCACACGAGGGGAGAATTCTGGTCTGGCAGACCAGAGTATTTCAGGCACAGACACCAAAGGATTTACAGGAAGAGATCACCAACACAAGCATCCTTGGAAGACTTAAAGAGAAAGGGGATCAGCAAGTGTTGCAACGACACATCTGCCCCATTAATCTCATTAACTCATCACCTTCCCAAGTCGGTCTGACTGCCTGGGTCCCGTCCAGCCGCACACCAGCTTATGCTCCCCTCCACACACCGCCCAGCGCCGCCTGACTCGCTGCACATTCCAATCCTCATCACTGACTCGAAAGCAGTGCAGCACCAAAAAGAAAACCTGCACGGGCTTTTTCTGCCAATTTCACCCTTGGTTCTTTGTGGAGACTCTCCTCGTATGTCACCAGAATCAAATTAGACTGTTTTGACTAAATGACTTGTGCCAATTATTTGCTTTTAGAATATATTACAATGCTTAGAGACACCATAAAATGTCAAAGGGCAATAAAGATAACGGCACCTATGTCACAAATGTGACACCTCACATAATCAAAATAATGAAATAAAATAGCTGAGATAATGAAAAAGACCAGAGTTTGCTCTGCTCATCTTTCAAATTTTAGGAAACAAAACTCACTGCATTTTAAAAAGCATGACACATTTTTCAAAGTAATTTTTGTAGGAAGTTTTCCTAAGTACCCATTTTTTGGCACTGTGTTTCAGTGACAAATTATTAAGTTTTCAACAATTGAATCTAGTATTAAAAGTGGTGGTATTCACCAAAACACAACTTATCTCAAAAGAACTCAGTATCCTTAATTAATTTGTCTGGTGGTCCCCACAAAACTCCTCAAATTCCAACAGCATCAATTTGCTTAATTCATACCAAAATCCCAAAGTGCACAAAAAAAGCAATTTATTGGATCCTACACTTCAGCAGAACAGCTGCTCTCAGGTCCATCAAACCTCACACAAACCACAAGAACAAGAATTGGTAGTGGTGGATCCACACATGTAAGCACTCACTTACCTGTAACAAAGGAAATCATATTCAAGTAATCTTCTGTTCATGGAAATTCAACCTTTCATCCCTAGAAAAGCAGCCTGAACTACTCCCACAAACTACAGACCCTTCAGTCTTCCAAAGCAGGTTTTTATCAAGGCAGGAACCCCTTCCAGGTCCCTGGCAATCCCAGCAGAAAGGCATTCCTGCCTCCTGGCCCAGCAAACATTTACGGTATTCTATATGAAGTGAAAGAGATTTAAGTGGACACACAAAGCTCAGGCTCTGAATAATACACGGTTTGGTGATGAGAACACTCCCCTGGAAGGTGAGGGATGTGAGGCCACAAATCCTGGGGGATGGAACTGATCTCCTGCATCCTAGCCAAGATCTCCAATCACTGGGTAAAACTAAAGGAACCATTAACTTCTATTACCACAGTACCCTGAAAAGGTTAAAAGCAGAACTGACAGAAATCTTAATTAAACTAGGTGACAGAAATCTTAATTAAAAGAGGTACTGCACACCAGCACCAAGAGAATATTGATTTATGTTCTTGACTTTAAAATTTTTCTTAAAGAGTTATTAATATATTAGTAAATACAGCCTTACAATTAGTAAATAGTGACAGAAGGATTTTTTTCCTGGTGCTAAGTCACTATACACATGTACAGCCAAGTATCTGTAAACTTCTACTAACCCCATGCTCTTTGCTTTATTTGTCTTTCAGCCCAGTGCTCCTGTCTACAGGACACACAGCCTGAGATAGCAACAGCTCCAGGGAGAGTAACAAACAAGTGAAGGGAGACTGGTCCTGAAAGACAAACATAGGAACCCTAAACCTGATATTCTCAAATTTACTGAGAATTTAACTGAGGTTTAAGTCACTTTTCTCATGGCAGATACTCATGCACATTCATACAATGGCATCCTTGTTCTCAGGAGGCTCCTAACAATCCTTAAAATGGAATGTGGCCGGTAATTTCAGTTCCTGAAAAATGTAAGATGAGGGCTAAACTCCATGTTTGCATGCCAGGATTTCATGACAGATTTTTGACAGCAGCACAACAGAATTTCATCTATGTGCTTTGCAATCTGTTGCCTATCAAGTGCAGTATCTTAAAAATTCAGGTGAATTATTTGTTTTCTGCTGTAAACTCCCTCCCATCCTCAAAACATCTTAATTAGTCCAGTAAGGCCTCCCAATCTAAACTGAGCAAACAAGTAAAAAATCTTGAATGCAAAAAATTATTTTACTAGTACTTGACAAGTTCTGTCAACAAGCTGTAGCTCCTCTCACTCTCTGCCCTCCCACATACACATCTAATCCAGCCAACTAGACTTGAAAGCACTACCTGAGTCTGCTGGAAGAAACTGCATTTTAATTCATGGCAGCAGCATGTTAAATGCTTAATTGCAATCAAAGCAAATTCTCAGACCTCTGAATCTAGAAAGACTTCTAACACCAACCAATTTGAATTCTCCCAGGAGCAAAGAAAGCACTGTACATTTACACTTATTCCAAAACCCAGTAGTTTTATTGATTACTCTGACACATCATTAGATTTAATTTCCACACCCTTTGCATTATGAAGAGAAGCTTCTAAATATATCACCATTTCACTCATGAAACATTTGATGGCTAATACAAGACTCAACCCACTGATTATAACATTTAAGAGGGAGTTCAGTTGTTTTTAAGATTAGTGACTCAATACAGTGCCTTCTTTTTTTGTTCTCAGCTTGCCCTCCCAGTGTGTGTCCTGATCACCACCCTGAGATGGCACACACACACATTACTCTTCTATGACACTCTGGGAAAGGAATATGAAAAATACATTCGTTTTTGGTGTAGAAATCCCCTTCTTTGCTCTTCACAAATGAAGGAAGCTGTGAAAATCATTTGTGCATTCAAAGGGCAAAAAAAGAACAAAGCAATCTCTATTGCCAGACTGGGCAACAGTAAAAAGGGAGGGGGTGTTACATCAGGCCTTGAAAAACACTGAACACCTACTAACTGAAGATAAACAAGAGAGGAATGGTGCTGTGCCTTCTCAATGGGCTCCAGCACACACATTTCACCACAAAATGCTAGAAATTAAGGAAAGACCAAGTATTTCACCAAGTAAGGATCTAGGTCCTGCTGCTTCCACACTCATCTGCTGCTGTACTTCCAACAGCTTGGTGCCTGAAGATAAATTTCTTGGTATTTACTAATCTCTTACACACACACACATGTATGTATCGCTCTGCCCACACTTCTTCTCTCCTCTGCTGTAGCAAAACCTTTTGTCACTACCCAGTTCCATTTCCTTGCTGGAGTACAGACAGGAAGCAAGGGGAAAATGGGTATTCAACAACCTCTTTCCTCTCCCATTCTATTCCATTTGCAGAAAACTAATTTTAGCTCTTATTTAATCTACAAAATCATGAGCAACCTTGCCATGCAGCAGTATCATAGACAGCTCTCCCTTCCTTTTATTATTGCAGGAACTTGACAAAGAGAGTTTCTCCACTCACTACTGACAAGCATTCGATTCAAACATGCTTTCTTTTTAAAAAGTCCATATTCTTTGAAAGAGTATTTCCATCTGGCACTTATCCCACATTTCACATTAAAATTAGGTTTTTTTCAGGATGACAGTATTCTTTTTCACCAGCAAAATTCTCAGCAGAGCCTCCTTTCAGGATAAGATACCTCTGTCTGAAATACTGGTTCAGCAAGACTACTTAAGACACTAAAAAAGAGTTAAATAAAAGTACATATGGTTATAGGTGTGAGCATTACTGAAGAAAAAAGGAAGTTGTCAGAAGAAATACCTTACAAGAATAATGCCAGAAGATAACTCATGCATTTAAAGCCACAAAAGAGATGGGAGAAAAGCATAAGCCTCTCCTTCTTATAGTATCTTAATAAAAGAAAGTAATTGCATTCAGTTCACTTGGAAATGAAAAGAAATACATAAACCTACCTTAAAATCTCAGACTCATATTTACAAAACAATAAATTTAGCAATATGAGAATTGGTTCTCATCTCTTCAAAACAACATCATTAACATGAAGACTGTCAGTTGCTGAAATAAGCCCTGTTTTGCACGTTTGCCAATGCTCATGTCCACTAATCACAGCTGGCAAGTACCTTTTTTCAAGGTATTTTTAACACAGCTGAGACTTTTTTTTTTTTTAATCAAACCCACAGTAAGTCTTTATCATACCTGATGAAGCTACAGTGGTTCATCAACGTGTGCAGATAGTTATGGACAAAAAGATGTAATCAAGCCTTACACACCTGGACAAAAGGGAAGCACTACTGCAGCTGGGAACCAATTTCCATCCATGCAGAGACAGGGTGTGAAAGGATTTTTCTGAATGCCAGACTATGTGTTTTCAGATGTGAAACAAGGTATGTGTACAGCAGCTGGACACTACACAGAACACACCTGTTCTTGGAAAGCTGCCTTTGCAATACAGAGGAAGGACCAGGTCTGGCAAATGAACAAGATGGGATCAGCCAACTTCCAAAGTGAACTCCTGCACCAGCTCCTGGGCACAGCTCTGCTGCACATGAGCACCAATCTCCTCAGGTGACAAAATTCACGTTTTTCCTAAAAGTGCTAAAGGTCTGGCCAATCTTATACTGAGCTGCATTACCACAACTGCACATAAACCAAGGCAAGATTGTTGTTAGAAGTGTAAGTAATGAAACATCCAGAGAGAAGAGAGCATGACTGAAACTGGATTTTTGTTCTGTCCACTGCTCCCATAGCTCCCAGGCAAGGCTGATTACAGGTAAAAATGTAAAGTGACAGAAACCTCAGATCCATGAGGACACCACAGTGAACAGAGACACAAAATTACAGTTTTAAGGCATAAGCATCATGTCCTCATTCTGCTACCTCAGTACTGTAAGAAAGAACTTCCACTCTTCAGATCCACCTAGCACACAGTGAACACCTCAAATCCCAATTTCATTCTCATAAAATATGCAACCTACAGAAAAGCAAATGCTTCTCCCAGCCTCTGTTTAAAATCCTCCCTTTAGACTATTACTATGGCAAAGACACTCATTCTAAAAAGCAAATGAGTTAAGATCAAATAATGTATAACTGACATTTTGCTTCATTTACTTCTTTCAAGAAAGCTGACAAATCCCAGAGTTTATGAATCTATAATTTCATTCTGCAATTAAAACACACTAAGACACATTGAACTGAACTACATTAAACTGCCTAAATCTGTACCAATATTCATTTACTGTGTCAATATGCAGACAATCTTTTAAATCAAAAGGAGTTGTCTTTTCACTGCTGTTTTAAAGCAGAGCAGACCACTGCCTGAACTGAGCTTGTGAAACAAAATAAGAACATGTAAAAAGCAGAAGACCGATACAAATATTGGTTCTTGACAGAGAAGAGACAGGAGAAGGAAGAAGGGGCTGCCAAAGTCTCAACATGTGGGCAGAACAGAAATCCCCACTGGGTTCCAAGTTTTGAAAAGTAATGGGACCATTCAGAATAAGGATATTTGTTGCATATTCAATCCCTTCTTCACACTCAGCACATACCAAGGTCAAAAACTAAGATTTAACTCCTTTTTTAATAAGGGACTTATTTCAAAACAAGTAACTTTTTTCAAAAAATCTAAGAAATCACTCTGGATGACATCACTGGATTTTAAATGCAGTGAGAACCATCACAATAAATTGCTGCAGAGGTCGAGTCACTAGAGATGATGTGCGGTAAATTATCTGAGGTATTCTGGCTATGATCCACAACAGCACGAACCCCCCAGATTTACAGGAAGAAACTGCACCTCGTCTCTCTACTCCACTGCCAGCTAGGCCCGAGACAGTGTCAGGACACAGAAAAAAATGCCCTCTCATTTGCTATACTTCACGTCTTTCCACAGGAACTGGTCTCTTCCTCGCCGTTCTATTTCCTGTACACAGACCAAGCCTATTGTCACTAGGTGAAAACACATACACACGCCACCGACTTACCAGCCCGCGCTGGCATAAATCTCCCTTTAGGCAGAGGTGACCTGCAGCCTCACAGCCGTGAGCGAGCTCCTGTGTCCCTCCAGGCCCGGCGGATCGCAGCGCCGGCCGCGCGAAGATCGGCTCACCCGGAGCCCTGCGGGAGCGGGGCTGACAGCCACGCCAATGCTCCCGGCGATCCCCTCCTGCTGCCCGGCTGCCGGCGGGGGGGATCCGCACAGCCCGGCCACCGCGTCCCTCCTCCCTGCCCCCTAATCCCTCCTCCTCAGCCGCGCTGAACCCTCAGCCCGCAGCTCCTTCGCGCCCCGGCACCCGCCGCACCCCCCGCCGCCGGTCCCCCC
>VZRX01024254.1:13935-41667 GCA_013398075.1 Notiomystis cincta | reverse complement strand
GGGTGCCGCTTGTCGGGCCCGGCCGCGCCGTGCTCGGGGTTGGCCGCGCGGGCGGGCGGGTTCGCTGCGCACAGTCCGGGGGAGCGAGCGAGGCAGGCAGGGAGCGAGGCAGGCAGGGAGGGACGGAGCTCCCTCGGGCAGAAGAGCAGCGCGAGCTGCGCGTGGATTTGGGGGCTGGGGCTTTCCGGCGAGGAGCCGCGACCCCGCGANCGTCGGCCGCGGCTGAGCCCGGTGACGCGGGACCCGGCTCCCCCCGCTGCTCTGGCTCGTCCCTGCCCTCCCGCATCCCGCGGGAGCCGTCCCTTCCCAAGAGTTGGCGTTGCCGCTGGGGCGCGGGGCTCCTCTGGACCAGGGCTGCGTTGTAAATGCACCGTTCAGGTAAAAGAATTCGTGACTGCGGTGTTTAATTCATCAAATGCACAGGCGTTTCTGGAGATTGTGTGTTTCTGAATTTGGGATCTTTGCAACCAAGTAAAGTCAATAGGATCAAATGTTCAAAGTGTTTTGGGTTTTTTTTAAAGAAGGAAAATAACATTCCGGATACTTTGACCAAATAAAATCACGTGCTTAATTTTATCACCAGCCCTGTATTAAACCTGTGCAAGTCCCAGGCAGAGAAGCTGCTGCGTTGATATCGCTCTTGTCTGTGCCCTCCGTAGTTCCTGCAGCCAAACCTGAGCCCTTCACTCAGTTCTGCAAAAGCAGAACTGGTGCTTTTCCCTTTTACCTCCTGGGAGCTCACTTGCAGCGATTTTGGGCAAGTGGGGCTTTGCAGAGCTTGGCTCAATTGTTCAGTCCAGCTGTGTATTGCCACTCATTGTCCCTTTCAGTGTGGGAGGGAGAACAGCCACTTTGAACGTACAGTGAGAGCTGACGTAACTGCATCAAATATAAATAGAAGAACAAATGCCCGGGGCTGGTAAAAATAGCTATTTGTTTTAAAAACAAGTAGGAAGAAATTCTATGCCTCAATAGAATTTTGTTAAAATCTTCCAAAAAATAATCAGACTTTCTCATTGCATCTTCAGGGCTACCAGATGCCTCTGAAATTTGGAGCCCACTTTGGTTTGTTTCTATTATTGGATTGAATAAATTACTCTCATGCTGTCCATCTCATTTATTCTCTTAAATGGACAAACCTTAGGCTGGTCATGGCAGAGGATTAAAAGTAAGGAAGCTGTGTGTTCCTCTGTTCTGTCAGCACTTGCTGTGCAGTCCTGGGCAGATCATCCCTGCTGGCCCAGCTCCTTCAGCCATGCAGAGGAAACTGCAAAGTCTTGCAGCCACCTGAAGTTTTGGGGAGCTGCAGCAGGAAGATGCTGCACATAAACCCAGGTTTACTTGGTCCTGGTGGAGGGAACGCCCCGGATTCCCGTGCTCCAGTTAAACAGTGCTTTTATTAAGGTGCTGCTGCACTCTGAGGGTTTCTCCCAAAACAAGTGATTTGGGTTGTGTCACTTCAGCGTCCAAATCCTGGGATTGTGACAGCCCTTTGAGGACATGAATGACTTCAGAGCTGCCGACATAACCAGCACTTTCCCCATTACTAACATCTGTTGGAGAATGAGATTGAAATGCTCCAGGTACAGTGACTGACTGCGTCACGGATCCACTCGTGGGAGTGCTGGGAGGATAAGAGGGTCAGGAATGCCAAACTTTCCCCCCCTCCACTTCAGGCTGGGAAACTCCCTGCCCTGATTGATGCCTGCCCCCTGTCCCTGGGCCCGCCTGGGCAGCCCGGGGAGCTCTGGAGCCGAGAGGAGAAGGAGGAGTCCGAACTGCAGCTCTGGGATCCACAGCCCGGGCACTCAGCCTGGGGAAACTCGGATGTTCCCACATCACATATCCCCTGTCCACACCAGCCCTCAGGCTCTGGGTAGGGTTTGCACGATGGAGAAGCTCCCTGCTTTTGTTCTCCTCGGCACAGCAGAAAAACCTGCAGAAATGCTTAGATAATGAACAATTAATTTGAATCATCACTCTACTGTGGTGCTAACTTGAGTATCTGGAATGCCTGTTTGTGCCACTCTTTTCATTAATTACAACAGAGTAAATGTAAGAAGAAAAAAGAACCTTTCAATCCTTTTAAATCAATGCAGGGAAAGATAAATCAGGGCTTGGCCTTGTCTTGATACTAAAGAGCCTTTCTTAATTTATTGTTTTTTTGCTGAGAATAGGATGTAAAACTGATATTGGTATCTATGAAACAATATCCCTGCCTTGTGTTCATATTGAAATAGCTTCCAGTTTTTCAGTCTTGCAAAATTTCCAGCACATTAATTTGGCACAAATGATTTATAGCTGATGAGCAATTAAAGTATAATTTCTTTCCAGCATCTCAGGCTTTGTGACTAGACTATTAAATGATTTTGCAAGCTTGCTCTATCATTACAGGATAGCAGTGGGATGAATTCACAGGAGAAATTTATTCTTCCTTGCAGACCCAGCATCTGCTCTCACTGAAAACTGGAGCACTGCTTGCATCCCTCAGATAATTTTCTCAGCATATCTTCTGTACAGTCTTTCTTTGGACCTACAAGAGAGCTTTAGTCTGAATTTCAGTGACAGTTTACTCTGACATTACAAAGTCCTCCCAAAATACCTGTTCTGCCTGGAACCTTTGATGCTTTACTTAGACCTGTCAAGGTATTTCAGAACTAGCAGCAAACAGAACCATTTTTTAAAACTTATTTTTATATTTGGAAGGGCAGCTCCCAGAGGCAAGCATGGTAGAGAAAAATCAGATGAAAGTACTGGCTACAAAGAGTCCTCACCTCCAAGATGTTTAAATGTCAGCAGATGACATTTAGCTAACCATGTCTTGATTCTGCTGTAATGGAGGTGGAGAGAACCAGAGGAGCTTCATGTAGACACTTCACCTTTCAGGGAAGGACATGACAGGTAGAGTTGTCAAACCTGCTTTGTTTAGGAAGGAACAAATAGCTTGGAAATGAGCAGAAAAGGAAGGAAAAAACGAAAAATCAAGAGATCCACTTCTGGCTGTATAGCTGGGAGCTACACTGGGCTATTTGCTTGTAAGATCCTTGTGGAATTCCCCTTTATAAACCTAATTAAAGCAGGCACTGACCATGTGTGACACGATTCTCTTCACTACCACCTAGTGGGAAACTCCTTCATAACCCAACTCCAGAGCTGCTCCTGCTCTCCCTCAGCCTGATGGTAGAAACAGGGAATAATGGAGGGAGAAAATGACAGAAACAGGGAATAATGGAGGGAGAAAATGACAGATGACTGGGAAGGAGGACACAGTCCTGTTTCCTTATACAGCCAGAGGAATATGTAGAGAAAGTCTGTAATTTAAACCCATTCTGCCCCATGGATTTACCAAGCACAACTCCAAGCTCTGCATCCAGCCCAGCCCACTGATGAAAAAACCCAGCTTCCTTCTTGGTAAAATCCCATTTTTTCAATTATAATCACATATTTACACCAAAGACTACTACATTAGAATCTAAATGGGTATATATTGGAAACATTACATGGTATTCAAGCAAGTCCTTCCCCACTGAGATACTCAGGGTTTGCACAAATAGCTGAAATCCAACCCTATGAAAATAGAATATAAATGACAATTATCTCAGATTTTTCACACTCCTGTGTGCCTTTTGAGACTAAGCTCCCAGTGCACAAATAATAATCAGTTTTGGTACTCATGTAGCTTTTTTCACCCCCAATAATAGAAATAAGGGTGAACATTATCATAATAGCTCTCACATTTCAAGGGGGGGATTATGTTAATGTCATTCAGGCCAGTAAAGCATTTAGCAGCCACAGCAGGAAGAACAGTAAAATGGTAAAGAATTATTAAAATTAAAATTTCTCCCTGTTTCATTTGCCAATGGCAATTTCACCACCCTATTCAGGGAACTATATGGGCTCCCTTGAGCAGCACTTTTGTCATAAATATATTGAGGCCTTTTTTTCCTTCTCTCTATGCTTCTTGAAGCCACATTACACTGGCTTTGTACCAGCAAATTACTATTTTTTTCATCATGTACACTTAATAATAGATATAATTCAGTAAATTAAAACATCAGAGGTAAAAATGTTGTTGGTACAGCAGTCAAGCTTTGGGAGTCTATGCTGCCTTCCATGCTGTTCACAGGACTCTGCTGGGGGTTTGCCCAATAAGCAGAATGCAGACCAGTACATGTAAAATAAGAATGATGTTCCTATTGTGCACCCATTTGTACTTTCAAGCAGTGTTTTCAGTGTTAAGTAATTCACTCACTTTATTAGATGGAGAGAAGACATTACTTTGGAACAGTTGATACAAAAGCAAATACCACAAACATAAGAAAAACAAGCAGGTATCTCCTGGTGTCTTCAAACTTTAAGTTTCCCCTGTTACAGTTACCAAGATCACATTAATCAGAGTGACTTGAGAATCAAATCATGGCCTGGGAAATTGTTACAATTAAGGAAATCAACATATAGTAAGCCCTGGTAATAGATAAAAATGGGTACAGGAAAGCCAAGTGCCCTTATTTCAAATATTCATCCTAAAGGCACAATCCCTGAGAACAATTCAGCTAGAGGAGAGCATTGTCTGATTATGGCACTGCAGCTGAGCTCTTCCTCCACCAGCACAGCAATCGAGCTGGTTAAAGCTTCCACCCTCGACCTCTGCTTTTCTCCCATCACCTCACAACTGCACTTACAATACTCTGAGAAATATGATATTGCAATCCTTAGTGCCAGACTATAAAACACAGATGGCTGGCTAATTCACAACAGGAATCCCCTTCAGTCTGACCACTAACTATTTTTAGCACTTAGGAAACACTGAAAAGCTCACTGGTTTTCCTGCACTGAGGAATCTGAAATACTCAGTGGGGCTGAGCCACTCAGTGGCACAGCCTGGCAGGTTCCAATGAATGGAAAGATGAAAGAGAGTAAGTTTATTTGGTTTTTTGCTAATTGTCCAGGTTCCTGTAGTTTAAAATGGACAATTCTAATAGACCAAGGGAAAAGCCCTTCAGATTAAAGAGAATATTTACCTCTGCCTCAGTATTTGAAATGTTTCCTTGTTCAGCCAAGCACTCTCCACATGGCACCCAGTTGGTAGCATTCAGGGAGGTCCTATCATACAAACAGATGTTCATTTCTGGTTTTGTAGACTTCAAAGGTCACTGGTTTCAAAAAAAGCTTCTACAGCTGAAGGTCTTCAAGGCAAGCAGAAGCAGCAGCATCAGGACTTCTGGGATAAGGAATCCTTGAAACCATATAACATAATTTGTTGCTATGCTTTCTTCTCTTTACAGCTTCCATTGACAAATATTGCTGTTCTTTGTTTGAACTTAATGGTCCCCCTGAAACATTCAACAGGTTTGTATACCAACAGAATATGGACAATCCTTTCAACAAGAACACTGGTAATATTTTCCACCTTGGTTTATATAAAAGAGATCACCATGTCAAAGAGAGGCAGAAATAAGTAACACAGAATGACAGCATCTCCTCTGTCACATATTGCAAGAGCTCCACAATCTGTTGTGTCTGTTGCAAAATCCTTGAATTATAAGGGCATATCATGCAGAAACTCTGTCATGGTTGGATACTGTAATTACAATTGAAAATTACTGTTATCAGCCAGTAANTGTAATAACAAATAAAATGCATGGAAATTGTATCAACACACTGACACTATAATGCCAAAAAGCGCTCTCCATTCTTTACGTACTCTTTATTAAGAATATGACAAAAAAAAAAAT
Organism: Notiomystis cincta; assembly: GCA_013398075.1. Taxonomy (NCBI): domain Eukaryota; kingdom Metazoa; phylum Chordata; class Aves; order Passeriformes; family Notiomystidae; genus Notiomystis; species Notiomystis cincta. Next base: position 35,932 of record VZRX01024254.1, on the reverse strand, counting down.
CTTTATAAGCTGAAGTTGTCTTTTTACATTAATGTTCACGTGAAAATTTCTTACAATAAATGTTTCTACACAGACTCGGAATTTTTACTTCTTTTTAGCCACCCAAAGTCGTCTGTATCCGTTAGAGCTTTGTTAACGCCCTGCAGGGAGGGCACGTGGTGCTCGGGGCGCAGACCAGAGCTGAAATAAAAGGCAAGAGTTAACACAGTCCCGCCCGGAGCCTGGAGGAGGAGGTCCCTCTGCAGGAACTCTGTCCTGCAGCTGCTGACTCAGGAGCATGGAGAGCCTGGCCAGTGGTGCCCACAAGGGAAAACAGGGGCCAAGGTCCTGTGCAGCATTGTCCTGGGACACTGCCCAGAGCGGGGACAGCCCCACCAGGCTCCCTTCAGCTCAGCTCGATGGGAGTTACAGACACAGGCAGCTGGCCCTGGCAGGCTTCCACTGCCACAGCAGCTCTACATCCTCCAAGGCATCACCCGCATGAGACACTCGGGCATCGAGTCCACAGGTGCCCTTCGAGTTACTCCCTAATTTAGCCACTCAAAGCAGGAAGATTCATTCATATCATTTCAGGCCAGAAAAGACAATTGAGTCATCAACATTCCTGGAGAACTGTATTAAGCCATTCCAGCCAAGCCAGGGATTGTGTTTAAGGAAATCACCCAACAGGTGTGAGCAGAACTTCAGAGCAGGGCTGGCAGCAAGAAGGGATGGAGGGGATGATAAAGGGGAACCACAAGCTTGCCCAGAGCACTTGTCAGAAGCAGCAGGACAGTTGATGATAGAGCAGGGATTTTGAGCCTGACCCAGCACCCAGGACTATCCTTTATCAAATATGTGAATCACAAGCTCAGAGAGGCAAGCCCTGCAATCTCCTGAATTATGTGGGAACACTGCTCCTGCTCCTAACTGAGCAATAAACACAGTAGGTTAAAATGGAGGTACTACCAATATTTGCACATCAAGGTACCCAGCAAGCCAAAGCCAGATTTGAAAAAGTCACTTAAGACTTGATGCTGTGCCACAGAAGTCAGCTGGAGCTTCAAAACCTTCTGTGAGACTTGGGAATGTTCACATAAAGCCAGTGCTTGTCTCCCCCTCTCCTGGGGGTTGCACAAAGGCCAGTGCAGCTGCCAGGGTGGCTCTGTCTCAGCCCAAAGCCTTTGGCAGAGCCTGACACTGGCTGTGCTTCACCACTGCCAGAGGTCTGAGCAGGTTCTGTGATATTCCAACGGCAGCACCTTGTCCTGAACCATGGGCAGCCAAGCACAGCTCTTCCTTTGGGTATGGCACCTCCTTCCTTCTCCAAAACTAATGGGGCCAGAAGGAAACCGTGCTTCTCCATCCCCATCTTCCTAGTTTTCTTCCCATACTCACTTTTCCATGCTGTGGATTTTCTATCCCTTCATTTTCTTCTCCTTCTCTCTCCTGCTTCCCTCCCTTTCCCCCTCCCCCTGCTTTCTCTCCCTCTGCACTTTGTGAACTGCTGCGGCAGTGCTGAAGTCCAAAGTTCAGTAACTTGCTAAAGCACACAGATAAATATGAACCTTGGAGAATTTACATTTGCTCCAATGTAAACAGATAGCCAAGGGTCCCTTTATCAGCACTGGCTCAGGACAGTCGTGGGGGGTCTGAAGTGGCTCAATTCTGTATTTTGTTTTTTTGGGGGGTGTAAAGGCGGGAGGCTGCGCTGTGCCCACTCTCCTGACACTCGGGCGCGTTACCTCAGGAACATGGTGTAGGGAAGCTGGAAGCAGGATAACCTGAAATTCAGACCCAAGAGACACCAGGCTGAAGACCATGGTCTCGAAGCTGACACATCTCCAAGTGGAGCTGCTGGAAGCGCTGCTGGAGTCGGGGCTGACCAAGGAGACCTTGATCAAGGCACTGAGCGAAGCGGAACCCTACGGGCTGCAGAGCGAAAGCCAGCGCGCTATCAATGCCCTCCAGGCTGAGAAAGGGGAGCCCTGCCCTGACATCCCCAACCTCCCCAATGGAATGGGGGAGTCCAGGTTATCAGAAGATGAAACCTCAGATGACGGAGAGGAATTTACCCCTCCAATAATGAAGGAGCTGGAAAACTTGAGCCCTGAGGAGGCTGCTCACCAGAAGGCTGTGGTGGAAAGACTCTTACAGTAAGGACAGATTTACTGCTCCTCTTTGCTGCTTTCCTGCACTCTCCCTCTAACTCTCTTTTCCTTTCCCCTTCTCCTCAGTGTCCCCAGTATTCACAATTGCTCTAGCTGGACAGAGACAATCTTCATCCATGCCAGGACTAGCAGCCCCCAAACACCCCCAAATGCTTTATAAATGCTCAGATTTTCCTTTTATCTCGCTTCAAATGCATGAAGGAAGCAATGGAGCCTGATTACATATTTAACATGCTTATAGCATCAGGCATCATAGTAGTCCAAGGCCTGTATTACTCTCATCTCTCTGACTGAATGTTAGTGTTTAGGATGTAAATTTTTAATAGAATTCACAATGTCAGTCATCAAGAAAGAAAAGAAAAAAACCTAGTCACTCTGAGCTGCTGCTGTATTTGCATGGATGATACAGCGAAGCTGTAACGTTCCCCTGCTGGATTTAAGGAGAATGATGTTGTTAATTTCACTGGGGTTTGCTACAGATTATTGGCCAAAGACAAATCAAGAAACCTTGTCCTTGTGGTTCTTCTGAGGGTGAAGTTCCCTGACTTCGGTGGGGATTTTTCTTGTAAAAAGCACACACCAAATACATGCAGAGGTTAAAACCTGCACAGAACACTCTGCTTCTACCATCCACTGCCTGTCACAAAGTACATACCCAGCAACAACTACAGGGTCTGCTGCCACAAATTTGCCTTTGCATACAAGCATTTTTGAGATCAAAAGACAGGGAGAGTTCCCTGACCCAATAAGCCTCACAATAGACAAAGAGAAACATTCACTCAGTTTCTCATTTGGGATTCTTACTGGGATACAATCCCCATGAGACACCCAAGAGGTTTGTCCAAGCAAGGATTGGGCCCATCCTACCATCTATCACAACAGATTCTTGCCTGTTTTGGGGCTATTTTAAATGACAAGCTGATAGAAGACAGAGGTGCAGCAACATCCTGCACCTAAAATCTTCACTAAAAATCCAGCTAGGGCATTTCTCAGGCTTGCTGATCACTCTCATGTGCAAAGGAAATCAACAGAAAATGTAACAGCAGAAGCAAACTTCAAATCCCACACAAAAGGCCAAAGATAAGAAAAGAGCATGACAAGAGTTAGCATTAACTGTAAATACTTAAAAGAAATCTCCCTGGCAGTTTGGGAGTTGATGATTCTGCAGAACCCAAGAGAGGAAAATTCACTGGATCAGCTCTTACCTAGATGGGGAAAACATTCCCAGTAATTCAGTCTTCTTCCTGACCCAGTTTGTCTCATTTCTTCCCCACTTCCAGCTCTTCCACCTTCCATCTTTAAGTTTTCTCTACTTCCTTGACATCCTCCAGATTCATTTTACCTCTTTCCCTTCTCTCCTCACTATTGTTTCTGCTGCTATTCCTCCCATTTCGTTGTCTCCTTGGCTGATTCTCTCTGTGCCTCCCACTCTTTTTCTTCCCCTCATCCTTGTCTCCTTCTCATCCTCCTGAGTCTGCGTACAGGTCTTGGGGCAGTTTGAGCCCAGTGGCACCGGGCGGGCCCTGGCTAGTTACTAATTATCCAATGGCTTTATTATTTCTCTTTTGTCTTATAAATTTATAGATGAAAAGACCCTGATAAGCTTTTTGATCATTAACTTTTGATGGTTTATCAAGTATCTCTCCAGAAAGGAAGCCATGGCAGTTGGGGAAGACCCCCTGGCTTTGTCCCTTTTTCTCTAATGAATGGGTGAAGCAGGACTGAAGTGACATGTGCTGTGATCTAAGAACAGACACAGGGATGGAGGGAATTCCTTCCTGTCACCACCCTCAATTCAGCACCATTTCTGGTTTCTGATCCTCCCTGCCTTTCTAGGATCTTGCTGATGGTGCTTACCAGCCTCACCACGAGTCTTACCTCTCTTCCAGACCTGACATTAACACAATCTGATGAACAGTCAGTCTGCTGAGCAGCATTTCCATTTCACAAATGGAAACTGAGGTACAGACAAGTTCTGGGGCCTACCTAAACCCCTGAGACAGCACAGAGGAGACTGGGCAAGGACAGGGATATTCTAAGCCTCACACTGGCTCTTAATTACAAAAGCTTTACTCTGAAACATCAGAGTTCTCTGTCATCAGACTCCCCCACCATGGGATAGAGCACTTCACTTCTGCTGTGGAGGATAGTATGAAGGGACCAGAAACCTCAGTTTCAGCAAAAAATTACAAGTACACTTATGGAGGTCTATAACAGGTCAAAATTAATCAAATTTATGTTAAAATAAAAATAGTAGGAAGCCTGCATTGACATGTTTCAAATTTCTCATCAAAGCAACAATGTGCCTAAAAAAGTCTATTCAAAGCATCTGAACCAGTATCAGGAGTTGATAATACCTGAAGAAGTTGTTACCTACTAATAAATTGGTTTTGGTTTTAAGATGAAACCTTTCCATTAATGGATACCTAAAACTAATGTTCTTTAAATAGTGTTATAAGTATTGTAAGGCAGGGCAGAACAGTCTATGACAGAAATTACTTCCAGCAATAGATAAAAGAAAGGTGGGCAAATATCTCCATGCACAGGGATTCCCAGCAAAAGGTCAATGCTTGCAAAACTATTTCAGCACCTACATAAGGGTTTCAAATGCAGAAACCAGATGGAGGCAATTCTCCCTTTAGACAGAAGCCTCTTTGGGCACTATTAACAATTCCTGGTCTGCAGAGCAGATTTGAACAGAGAGATTGACTTGTGGGCAGCTATTACTGATACAAGAAAGTCCTTGTGGTAACTGCAGCCATTGCTTATAAAGCCATTGCTTTATAGCAGAACCAGGAAAAGTGTCCATTATTAGGCTTTCCAGGAGCTGGAAAGGAAAAAAATTGACAGCACCAAGAGACCAACTATGTCTTCAGAGGATCACTGAAGTTGAAACCAGAGTTTGGAGAACTCTGGTCAAAGCTGAGTAGAAGACAAAAGATACACCCACAGGACTGGGTGCACCCATGGGTGTTGATTAGATTGTGTCCCTACAGAGAAAACATGCTAAAAGCAATTCAGATAAAGGTTTCTCTAATGGGGAATTAACATAATTTCATTTTGTCCTTTCATATGTCTCACTGATCTCCTGTAGATTTACAGTTTGAATAAAAACATTCTTTCCATATCAAGCCACACAGAAAACAAATTGCATCTATGATAAGAAAAAAATGAGTCAGTAGGGAGGTAGAGCTGTCTGGAGAAACTCCCAGGTATTCCCAGAATATAAAGCAAGAAGGAGGCTGCCTTGGGGAAGGGGATCATACTGCTGCAGGTAAAGCAAATGGAGAGAGGTACAGCAACAATCCACCTGTAGGGCAAGGGGTGAAATTCCATTAGGAAAGAGAGAAATGGAGATAAGCAACAGATTTCCCCTGGAGGCAGGGATAAAGGTATGTTTTCCAGAAGGAAAAAAGAAAACAAAGATCTGTAATGACAAAGGTTCAGTCTTTCCCCCTGCTTAGAATGGCTCTAGCTGGGGAATCTGGAGATGAAGCTGCCACACCCCTTTCATTTCCACATATAAACCAAGATGAGGCAAACCAGGCCAAGTTCAACAGAAAGGAACAGTGCCAGGATGGATGGTCTTACCTTCCCTGTGCCTAGCCCGGCTCCAGGCTGTGCACTGGCTTGTTAGCAGCTCCAGAGGAAAGGGCTGGGGCATGGTCCTGAGCACTTCACAGCTCTGAACCTCTGTCTGAGCAGGGTCTGGTCCACAGCAGCAGTTCAGAACCCACCTCAGGGAAATGAAGGCTTCTCTCACCTGAGAATCAGAACAGGAAAGAAGGAGAGAGAGAGAGAGAGAATGAGGAAGAGGAGAAGAAAGAAAAGAATAAATGAAAAAGTCAGGAAGAGTGAAGGAGGGAGAAGGTCCCCTGAATGTTACATCTCCAGCTCTCTGGAATGGGTTTTCTTTAATGCTAACAACTTGATATTTACTTTCCATTTAAATTTGAGATGTTGCTATAAATTATCAACCAGCCTCTTGTTCCCTTTGAGTTTATAACTAACTACCTGGGTTACTTATTGTTCAGGTAACAAAAGGGAGGTGAAAACGCCCTTAAAAAGTGACCTCAGAACTAAGAAAATGAGAAGCTGACACGGAGAGAGGACCCTGGCCCCTGTGGTGGGGATGAGCCATGGAGAAGGGCTATGCTCACATGGCAATAAGCACCTGAGAGCAGGAGAGCAAGACTTGAGAAGAAGGCAGTAAAAGCTACCTGTGTGAGACCAGCTAGGAGACAGATTAGACCCTCGAGAACGAGACCTTGGGGAGTTTGCATCTGGGGAGAAAGGGAACCTGAAAGGCAGAAAACAGTCTTGGAGATGGGGAAGGAGAGCTTGAGCAAGGCAGACCCATTTGTGCAGTTCTGACTCACTGAAACAATTGAGATTTGACTGTAACAACAAGCAGGAGAACTCAGTTTAGAGCGAAATCCTCCCCTCTAACAGTCAATGACAGTCTTATAGCCAGTGAAAGAGAAAAGGTTTCAACCTCTGATGTCTTAGCCTGTGATGGAGGCTCTGCAGGTGGAACTGTGTATTTGGGCAAGGATTCAGCTGGCCACACTGTCATCACTTGGACTGTGGTGTAGCCTTGGGCCTACAGGACTTGCTGCATTGGTTTTGCAGACTGGCCTTTGACAACATACAGAGTAGCTAGGATTTCATACAACTGTCCTGGGAAATCACACTGGACTGAGGTTCCCTGCACTGTTTTGCATCACACAGCTCTCTGCTGTGTCAAAAGAAGACAAAACCCCCAAGTCTTTAACCACTGTGAGAAGAGACTCACAGACAACTACTGGTTTATTCCTGCCACAAAGTGAAGACCTCAACAGGGAAGACAAAACTGACTCCTGGGCTGCAGAAAGGAACTAACATGTAACAGAGGCTTCCATCAGTGGCAACAGAGTCTTTCCACTTCCTATCTGAGCCAGAACTCAAATCTAAGAGACCAGGTTCCCAGTCAGAGTCTTCTCTCCTCTCTGCAGGGACTTGGGCAATGAATGCAGGGTGCAGGTGCTGGCCAGACTATCACAAGTACAAAAGCAGGAGACTGGTTTAGGCAACAGAAGAAAAAAGCAACATGAGGAAAGAAAAGCTTTGTTAAATTCAGCTCAATTTGAGGCTTTTGAAAGACAAAGATGGTTAAGGGAGGATGCTAAAAACCAGAAGCCTCTATGGCAAGTGCTCCAATGTAAAAGAGAAACAAATGTTCTATTTTCAGCAGGTTCTTCAAAAAGCTGTAACCTACACTATTTGTGTCACATTTTAACTGCTGTGGAGCTGCTCCTTGGACTGCACAGCCACTGGGAGAGGGGCTGCAAGGGAACAGAGATAAGGGTGTTTGTACTGAGAGAACAGGTGTGGACTTTGTCCTCCTTATCACTGTGCAGCCTCCAGCAACCTCCCGAGTCAACAAAGCAATGAACAGCACAGTTGTTGCCTGTTGCTCAGACATGTGTGCTCTTGTGACAGTTTCTGCATTATCCCAGGTACCTTTTTTTTCTCCCCACTGCTCCTTTGATGTTGGTGTTGAATATGACTCAGTGTCTTCCTCCAGCACTGCAAACCATTTCCTCCAGACCTTTCACACAGAAGGATGCTTGTTAAAAGTGAGCCAGGAGCTGTTCTGCAGAGGTGCTCTGGCATTGTTTGGATTTAGACTGATGGGTTTCACATCTTTATTTCTACTCTGACTTTCAGCTGCGATGAAATCAATACACGTGAAGTCACAGTTGTGTTTTTTCTGTTTTCCTTGAGGACCTTCATGGGTATTCTAATTGGAGATCATAAACCCCAAATATTCACATTAATTATAAAATCCCAAACTGTTCCTCAAATTTTGTGAGCAGGTCTCAAATAGTTCTATTCCCTCAGCTGCTACAGGCAGCAATAGGAGGAATTAGTGGTCTGCCTGTAGTTCTGTATTGCATTTAGAAGCTGTGAGTAGATCAGGTGTGAACCAATGTGTTTGAGTAACATGGAGCAGACGTGTAAGAACACAGTTCTGGATGAGTTGTCATATGCATACAGAGCTGTCATGTCACAGTGTAATGACAGCCTGTTTCCATTTACTGAATCACTGCAAGGCAACCCAACCTGGGCCAGAATCAGGGCATGAGTCAAGTTCAGTCTGGTATCACAATCAATCTGTCTTGGAAAACTTAGTACATCTGCCCCATCTGCCTTAATGAGAGGGGAATAGAGAACTTATGTAGGGATAGGGAAGAGAGAGGTTGCCTCTGTCTACTGGGAAATTCCCCTGGTAAGCCAAGTCTCCTCCTAAGGGCAGGCCTAGGTGTGTACAGAGAGCAGTTCACAGGAAGCCAGTGCTACATCTTTTACACTTTATTTCCAATGCCATGCGGTTTTACCCTGAATGCAGGGTAGCACACTGAGGAACAGCTTTCTCCCCTGCAGCCAGTGGCCACTCTGGCCTCACCAAATGTGATGGTGATGACTGACAAGAGCCCCTCAGGGGCTACTACTGCACTTCCTTGAAATGCAGGTCTGCTGAGAGCAGGTGTTTGATCTCTGTCCCCTGAGAAGTATTTTCTGTTCCTTCCAGAGAGGATCCCTGGCGAGTAGCAAAGATGGTAAAGTCTTACCTCCAGCAGCACAACATCCCTCAGCGTGAGGTGGTGGACACCACTGGTCTGAACCAATCCCACCTCTCCCAACACCTCAACAAGGGCACTCCCATGAAGACCCAGAAACGGGCAGCCCTGTACACCTGGTACGTCCGGAAGCAGCGAGAGGTGGCCCAGCGTAAGTACAACAACTGCTCTCCTGTCCCAGTTTCATGAGGGCCTCTGCTCTCCCCTGCTCCTCTTTACTCCCTGTTGTTTCCAAGGAAAAACTCCCCTTGCCCCTTTGTGCCTGCAGAATTCACACACGCTGGCCAGGGTATCCTGACAGATGAGCCCATGGGAGATGATCTGCCCACCAAGAAGGGGAGAAGAAACCGCTTCAAGTGGGGCCCTGCCTCACAACAGATCCTGTTCCAAGCCTACGAGAGGCAGAAAAACCCCAGCAAAGAGGAGAGGGAGGCGCTGGTGGAAGAGTGCAACAGGTGAGGGTGGGTGTGTGTCTCTGAGCAGGAGGGCCACAGCAGGCTCCCTCTGCATTCTTGGTGATTGCTGGTGGCACTGGGAGGCAGGCCAAAGGTACAGCACTGTCACCACTGACACCAGCCCCAAGTGATCATTCCTTGTCCACAGAGCTCAAAGACTGTCTCAGGCCTTGCAGGACCCTTCCACACAGCGTGCCAGACCACAGCCACTTTGGGGCTGTGCACTTACTTCGTGTCTCCGACCAAGCTCAGCTCAGCAAGGCTCCTCTTGTGCTTTTCCCAACAGGGCAGAGTGTATTCAGAGAGGTGTTTCCCCATCTCAGGCCCAGGGACTGGGCTCAAACCTGGTGACAGAGGTCAGAGTTTACAACTGGTTTGCCAACCGCAGGAAGGAGGAGGCTTTCCGGCACAAGCTGGCCATGGACACCTTCAGCGGCCCACAGCCCCCCTCCGCCCCGCCTCTGACTCCCCACAGCTCCGCCTCCCTCCAGCCACCGCCTGCTCTCTCACCCAGCAAAGTTCACGGTAAGGAACAAGCACAGGGAGGTCTGAAACAGGGGTGAACTTCCCCAAACTGAGGCACCCAAACTGTCTCCCAAGCCCTGTAGGAAATGAATCTACAAACAGAAAAAGCAGATTTGCTACAAGGGAAGAGCAAAGGTGACAAAGAGTCTTTGAGTGAGGAGAGTGGCTAGGATGTCAAGGGTGATGAAATTCTGCAAAACCCACAGCCAAAGCTTCTCACTCACTGTGAGGCCTCCCAGCTGGCAGGCACCAATCCCAAACTTCCTGTTCCAGGAGTCATTGCTGCCTATCAGAAGTCAGTTCCATGCCCTTTCAGTCATGTGTGCCCCTTACTCCTTTCAATACCAGCCCCATCAGAACTCTTTGACAGAGTTTTCAGGCATGAGGAAAAGCCATTTTCCATTCAAAAGAGCACAGCTTCTTGAGCTTCATAGGCCAGAGCTGGGGGTTGCTCTTGCTCTGGGAGGGGATGATCTCACTGAGACTCCTCTCTGCAGCCACATCCAGAAGGGTGGTTTCCAGTGAACCCTGCCTGCTCCCTGCAGCACCCACAGCCAGGCAGTGTTTGAGGAAGCAGTTACACCAAATTGCAGGGGAAGCTCAGGGCAGGGTGTGAGAATGCCTGCTCTTCTGGTTCCCCTACTGACCATTAAGTATCTGCCCAAGCATCTGGTGGCAGGTGCCTGCAAAGGAAACTGAACTTGGTGCCTCAGTCCCTCAGTTTCTCACTTGTGACAACCCATTTCCCCCCTGCTGGGATGCAGGAGTGAGGTACAACCAGCAGCCAGCCAGCGAGGCAGAGTCCTCCAGCAGCAACCACCACGGGAACAGCTCCATGGTGACCACCCAAACCATCCTGCATCAGGTTTCTCCCCCGGGACTGGAGCCCAGCCAGAACCTGTTGAGCACAGACACTAAGCTGGTAAGTGATGGATACTTCAGCTCTGCTGACTGGAAGATGTCAGGCCATCTGCCTGTGGTCATAATGTGAACCATTCATGAGCATTTTTTTCTAGGATGTTCTAAACCCCACCTTCTTATGTTACACAGTAACAGATCATTACATAATATGTTATGTAACAATATGTTATATTGGAGACACTTTGCACTGGCCACACAAGATCAATAGTCCTGAGATACATGTGCCCTCCAGACTGTGGGGAGGGCAGGTACCAGAGCCTGAAAGCAAGAAGGCATTTCCTTATGAGCAATTAAAACAGTCTGTTCTGGAAACAGCACTCAAGGTATGACAAGATTTCCTTCTTCCCAGGGAACCCTATTCTCTCCTCCTTTCCACAGAGAGATTCTCATCTCATCTCTAACTCTCATTTGGACTCCACCCATCTCAAGAGTTGATCAGAGCAGTGGGATTACCAGAACACAGACTCACACTTAGATCTATCTTACCTGTAAAAATGAAGCCCAACAGCCTGGATGCAGACATGTACTGCATAACTAGATTGCTTCCTCAAAGCCAATTTCCTTCTGAGATCTGACCAGACCATTTCCCACATCATTAACAAAGAAGCATCAGAACTACATGGGTGATCATTTTCAGTTTGCACATGTTCTCTTGCTTTCAGAGAAACAGTCAGCAGAAGTTTGCATTAGCACAGGCTGGCTGGAGGCAAAGTTAAGGTTGCTAAAAATAAGTATGATTTAAATCTCATCAGTCACTCACTTGGCTGGATTTCTGGTCTCTTGGAGAAGAAAATAAGTATTTCATGAGGTTCTGAAAATCTTCTATGTCTGTCTGATATCAAGGTGGTTTGTCCCACTGTTTAACCTCTTGGTGCTTATTCTTACTAAAGCTTCCTTACAGCTTTTTGTCTGAGGGGAGAGAAAAGAAGTATAATATAAGGCATTTAACTTTCTCTATCAGCCAAATTATTAGAAATGCTTTTTTGCTCTTCCACAATACTATGACTACAGGTCTCTAAAGGAAAGAGGAACTCCTGGATTCCATGCTGAACTCTGCTACTAGAATTACTATGTAAAGATACCTGAGCCTCTTAATTTCTCTGAGCATCACCTTCTGCCCTCAGCTATGAAACAGAAGATGATCTTTCCCTATAGAGAATGCAGTGGGCTTTACCTCATTCTTACAATATCTCAAACGTGAAAGAGCTAAACCAGCAGGGATTTACTCTTACTATGTCAACAGCTGACCTGTGCTACTTCACTGATGAGCACACAGAAACTGCAGACAAGGATATGGGAAGCCTTTCCAGTTAGCAAGGGGGAAGAGCAGGAAGAAAGGTGTTTATCACCGCGCTGGGACCCGCTGCTGCAGGTGGCACATTCAGGGCTCTCCTCTCCCACAGGTGTCAGCTTCTGGAGGAACTCTGCCTCCTGTCAGCACCCTGACTGCCCTGCACAGCCTAGAGCAAAGCCCACACACGCTGAGCCAGCAGACCCAGAACCTGATCATGGCATCCCTGCCGGGGGTGATGGCGATCGGGGCGGGCGAGACCCCGTCGCTGGCCCCCGCCTTCACCAACCCGGGCGCCTCCACGCTGGTGATCGGTGAGTAGTGGCTGTGCGCCTGCCTGCAGCAGCTGCCTCGCTTCGCTGCAGCGCCTGACCCACCTCCACAGCCCCAGCACTGAGCTGGCAGCGATACAAACCCGGGGAAATCGCCAAAGGCCGGCAGCACTGTGTGCAAGTACCGGTGGGACTGAGGACAGCTGTTCCTCATCCACCTTACAAGAAAGTTACACACCAAACCACCTATTAAAAGTAAGGGACTTTTATAAGCTTTTCCTATGCCAATGTTTTGGTTTGCTGCTCTTGAACTTTTCAAATATAAATGCAATTCTTCCTTAAAATGATGAAAATTGAAGCATGTTCATAGTGCTTGAAAGACAAAACATCCTGTTCCACTTCCTGCAAAGAGCAGCATATGCCTTTGGAATCCACAGCAATAATTAGTATTTTTTACATTTTTCACTTTGACAGCTTTTCTGGATTTTTATGAGATTTCTTTTCATTCCAAGACTAGTCTACTGCCAAAGTGCATCTCATTAGAGAAAGGAAAATAAAATGTATACTCTTCTCTTATGCTTTCTTCCCAGGAAGAAAGAGGCCTTGTTTTGTTCCATGGTGACAGCTGTGAACTAATTTCCATTTCTTCCCAAGATTATGATATGGATTTGAATTATGTGCAAACAAAAAAAAAACCCAAAAGAACAACCCCCACAAAAAAACCCACCAACACCACTCCTCAAAAAAAAACAAAACAAAACAAAACAAAAACCACAAAAAAACCCAAACTGGAGTGCTGGAGAAACCTGCTGATTTACAGGAAGAGGGTCTGGACAGTTGTGGGAAATGGGCAGTAATGTGTGAAACCTTCTACCTCTCTCACTGATTCAAATTCCTTAATTTGGCAGCCCTAGCAAAAAGAGTTTAAACTACATTCTGTGTGGCTGGGCAGCTACAGCTTAGTTCTCTCTGTTGCCAACAGCTTCATAAAATGAGTAAAATTAGCTGGGCACTGAGGTGATGCTCTGAATTTATTTTTGAGCAAGGTCTCCTTGGTGATCACTAAGCTGGAAAAGGGGCTATACTGGTACACAAGGATGTAGGCAGGAACAAACACTGCAAACCAGAAATGGGTTTATGCAGTTTTTGCACATTTCCACTTTGCTCTCACAGGCATGAAATCTGTTCTTAATCACAGACAACCAAGGGAACACTTGAAAATCAGGATGTGAAATGACCCTGCAGTGACAGGCTGCCACAAGGACTGTCTCAGATGCCCCTGTTGCAGAGCAGCCACACTCCTCCTGCAGTGTGGGACACCACTGGCATCAGCCCTTGTTTTCCAGGCCTGGCCTCAACCCAGCCCCAGAGTGTTCCTGTAATAAACAGCATGGGGAGCAGCCTCACCACCCTGCAGCCTGTCCAGTTTTCCCAGCAACTGCACCCATCCTACCAGCAGCCCCTCATGCAGCAAGTCCAGAGCCACATCAACCAGAGCCCCTTCATGGCCACCATGGCTCAGATACAGAACCCTCACGGTAAGAACGTGAACTCATTTGTTTAGGTAAACAGAAATAAACATACTGTGGAGCATTTGCTGGGTCCTTGGGCTTACAGCACTCTGTTTTCCTCCTCTGTCATTGTTGCTCTAACTATGAAATTATTTTTCTACTGCATTTATCTCCCTGTCCCTCAAGTCCCAGCATTTTGGAGGCAGACAGCAGGTCCTAATGCATGAGGAGAACAACTCAGCCAAAGCTCCAGCATCCACATGATGTTGTTTTCTTTCATGTACAGCTCTCTATGGCCCCAAATCTGAAGTGACTCAATACACACACACAGGCCTCTTACCACAAACCATGGTGATAACAGACACAGCCAATCTCAGTGCCCTGACCAACCTGACACCAACTAAACAGGTAACAGCCTTTATTTAGCCTTTGTTCCCCCACCTGAGAGCTGCACCAGCCTGCAGGCAGCTGCTTGTATGCCAAACAGTTTTTGGGTGTGTCTATGCCATCCCAGCAGAAGCATCTTTCTTATCCCCTGGCCCTGCTGGTACCAGCTGCAGCACTGAAGGCCTTAAAGCAAGTTCTTTCCTGCAGCCTCAAGGAGGATTTTATCTCCCCAGAAACTGCATCTGCTCCATGCCTCTCTCACGCCTGGCAGGAGGGATGTAGAAGCCAGGCACTATTAACTCTCTTTTCTCCAGGCATTCACACCTGACTCAGAGACTCACACCGAGTCTGGGATGCACACACCAGTGTCACAGGCACCAACAATCCATCTACAGAACCAAGACACAACAATCCAGCACCTTCAGCCAGGCCCACGCCTCACCTCGAGCCCTGCTGGTAAGAGCAGCAGCCACTATTGTGGCTCTTAAGCCATTTATTGCCTAGTTATTCTTGCCAACACTGTAAAATCCAGTTAGAAAATGGTAATTTGGGCTCACAATTCCCCAAAAGTCCCTAAAAGTGTCCTGAGGGGTTTGAAAAGTCAATACAATAAAAGATTCAGAGCAGAATCCATGTAAGGCCAGACTGTGAAAATTGATCCCTTCAGAATCTAGAAAGGAAAATACCTTGAAAAATATCAACAAAATCAGTGTCAATGAGTACCCAGTCCTGTGGGCAGTTTTCAGGGCTGAGAAGCCCAAGACTCTCTCATGAAGACTCCAATTGGGTCCTCCCAGTTCTGAGAGGAGAACTAGGACATCAACCAGAATTCTTAGAACTGAACTCTCTGGAGATTGCTGCCCTCAATGTTTTCAGGCTGGCCATGGACCCAAGTCAGGTATTTAGCAGCACACAGGACACACAGACAAAAGCAGTTATGCCCCTAAGGCAGAAGAGAACAGCTGGGAAGGGGTGTGTGTACATGCACAATAAGGGGACTGATGGGAATTTGAAATTGATTTCTGCCTGCACCTTTGACAGTGTCCTCCAGCAGCCTGGTGCTGTACCAAAGCTCTGACTCCACCAACAGCCACAGCCAACTGCTGCCCTCCACTCACAACGTCATTGAGACCTTCATCTCCACACAGATGGCATCCTCCACCCAGTAACCACGGCAAGGAGCTCCTGAGTGACTGCCACAACCAACCTGCCAGGTGCAACTCCAGCTGTGTCTGCCACCACTGCCTCACACAAACCCCCATCAGCTGCCTCCAGCAGAGAAAACATCTCAGGCTCAAGACAGAACACATGGAAAGATGATGCTGGCACTGCTAAAATCCACTGCCCTCCCATCCCCATCCCCAAAACAGCAAACCTAAACCCCAGGAGCCAGCTCAGAATGGCCAGACATCCTTTGGTGGCTGCCCAGAGGAATCCCAACAGTGCCAGGGCATGGATGGGACTTTCATTCAGCTGAGCTTCCATCAAGCTGGGCCTGTACAAACCTGCCAACATCAGACTAAATCATGTGGGAAAGAGCAAAGCTGAGCTGCCAAAGAAGGGACACCACCTTTAAACACTCTCCTCCTTTGCTGCAAGGAAGCACCAACAGGAACTATGAGAAATAACAGCACCTTGGAGGCTCCTGACTGCAATAAGAATAACCAAGAAACAGATTTGGGAATGACTTGGCACAAACCTGTCAGTATAGGGCCACTGAAAAGCTACAAATCCTTCATTAACTACCAAAATACCAAACATTCTCAGTTGAAAACCACCTGCTCTAAAATCATGCTATCCTAGTGGAAATGGCTTGGTTGTTTTTGATATAGCTCTGCTTTGTTTTAAATGCAGAAATTAAAGTTTAACAGCTGCAAGGAGATTCCAGGTCTGTGCATTCTCATCTCATGTGTTGCTGAATGATTTGCAGGATGATCCCTGACACTGCCCAGCACCTGGGAGGTTCCCCTGCTCCATGGAGAGTGGAGGTTCCTCCAGTTTTCTCTATAAACACTCAGCTGGATTCATTGTACAGAATGGCTCATTCTCAGCTTCCCTCTAGGCTTGATTTGTAGTTCTTGACATGCAAATAACTACCCTGGGATCTAAGAGTCTTGCTTGCACTAAGTGAAGGGTTTTAGTCCCAAGGATCTACTTATGTAATTCCTCTTCTAATTATTCCTCTCTATTTACTCTCAGCACCCACACCACTGATATTTCATTTGCTAGACATGAAAAAAGCCCCAGCTAACTGGTTTTTGTCTTTGTGACTGAAACTGAGCTACTCTTCCAACTGTGAAATGGATGAAAAACCTTGACACTGGAAGGGAGAATTGAAAAAGCTCAACAGTGAACTCTTCAGTTATCACATTTGGGAATTGCAGATGTCTGTGCAAAGTTTCATTGATAAGAGCTTTCTCCAGATACCATCAACAGTTTCACTAACTAGATTCTCTGAGGAATTTTATCCTAGAATTGTCTCCTAACTTCCCATGTACTTCAGTGGCAAATACATCTAATGCCCAGTTAGCATAAAAATAAACCCAAAACAAAGCAAAAGGAAATGTTGAGGCCACCATGCATTTGAAAGGTTTAAACTTCAGTACACTGAAAATTTAACTGCATATAAGACAAGTAACTTCTGCTGGCACATTGTAGCACATGTTAGATTACAAGCCAAGTTTCTACTTAGCTTTTCTATTTTTGGATGCCAGCTGTGTTTTTTGGACTAAAAACCTTCAAGAATCTAACAACAATTTCCCATGCTCAAAGAGCTATACTTCACTATTTTGGTTTCTCTAATGTGGCTTTCTGGTCTCCTGAATCAGGCCAATAAGTTGGATTTACTGAAACCCAAGAATCTTAAAAACAGAAGCAGAGTATTTATCAGTAACAGGTGATTTCCTGAAAGACTGGAAGTGATAAAAAAACAGACTAAGAGTCATACTTAAAACTACAAAACCTCACAGTATTTCAGAGAAACAAAAGTCATTAAGCAGCCCAAACAAGGATTGAAAGGTGGTTTTTAAATTAGGCTTAAGTCCTTCCTGTAGCAATTTCATAGCATTGATCACCCAGCAACTAAAAAGTCATCCTGAGCCACCTCTATCTCTGCTGGGGAGAATCTGGATACAGCAAGAAAGCCACTGTTGTACAAAATCTATCAAATTAAACAAGTCCGAGAGTGTAGTAAAATTTAATAACAACAAATTCCATAAAAAAAACCCTATACATGAAAAAAAAAAGTCCAATGAACACAACTGGAACAGTAAGGATGCATTTACACCAACCCTGAAATCAGCTCACCACACACTGTTTATGTGCAGGGGCCCTGGAGAGGTGCAGATTGCAGAGGGATTAGAAACACAGCAGGTTTCAACAACAGATTGTTATGATGAAGGCAGGACAGAAATAAGGGGCCCTGATTTCTGACAGGATGCTTTTGATAAATGAGTCTCCCACGGGCTGGAGTTATTCTTAGCAATCTACAAGGAGGCAAAGAGAGAAAGCAGTTGATCACCTGTTGCCATGCAAACCAAATTCAATTCATCATATACTTTCTCCAGGAGGGTTTCATGATGTGGAGGAACAGACCAGGAGGAATGCAGCTCTGATTACATCCCTGTGCCAGGCAGGTCTGGCACAGCATTTAATCCTTTTAGATTGGGTCTGCATAAGCAGCAACACAGACAACTGCTGTGTGAGGAGAACAATGTTCCCTTCCTCAGGGACACCAACAGCACAGGAAGTCACTTAATTAGTCTCTCAGGCCACTGAGCTTTTAGAACAGAAGCTCTGCCAATTAATTTTCCCTCATCTGCAGCAACTCTTGTTGTTAGGTTTTCTTTCAGTTTCCTTCATCCATCACAGCCACCTGCTGTTTGCAGAGCAAAATCATCATTCTTTTTTCTTCTTCTTCTTTTTCTTCTTCCCAGCTCCTGGCAGCACTGAGTTCTCTCTGTGATTGCTGTCCTGTCTCTCCTGCTGGCCATTTGCAGACACCAAGCGAGGCAAATCTTTGCAGATCTGGTCACACTCTGCTGGGCCCTTTATTTTCTCTTGAATATTGTTCTCTTTCCTAATTTTCTTTTTCTTCTTTTTTTTCTGGTTGGGCTCTACATAACCCTGACTCTGATCCTGGCTGGAGCCCTGGGACAATGCAGGAAAAGCACTTTGCTTCAGAATATCTGCAGCTGACACTGCAGCCTCCTGGTACCTTTGCCACTCTTGGTCACTGTCTGTGTCACTGGAAAGGGAACAAGAGGGAAGGAAATTGTGTTGCACTTTTGCCTTGAATTCAC
Source organism: Notiomystis cincta (assembly GCA_013398075.1). Taxonomy (NCBI): domain Eukaryota; kingdom Metazoa; phylum Chordata; class Aves; order Passeriformes; family Notiomystidae; genus Notiomystis; species Notiomystis cincta. The sequence continues at coordinate 17,496 of VZRX01024254.1, read as the reverse complement.
CCAAAACTTGCACAGCAGAGTAAACTGAGATGAGAACACATGAAAAACACCCAGTGGCTCTGGGACTCCCACACCTACAGTTTGCATTTAACTAGTTTGAAGGTCAACACAGCAGGAGGGGAAAGAAAATCTCCCACAAACGTTTCCAGTTCCCTAGCACTGAATAAGAAACAAAATTCTGGTCTAGTCAAATATAAGAGTCACAAACACACACTTCTCAAGCTCTTCAGCTTCCTATTCCCTTGTGGGAGTCCCAGCTGCCTCTGAAATGTGGGATGCAACAGTACCTGAGGAGCAAAGCAGCTGCCAGCACCTCACCTGGAGCTAACTGGCCTCCTCCTTGCTGCAGGGCGAGGCTCTGGTTTCCCACAGTCTCCAGGGACAGAGGAAGAGAACAGGCGGAAACCTGAAGTATGGAGAGGGGGGTTTAGGCACAATATGAAACAGAGGTGGAAGCAATCAGCTTCCCAGCATTTCCCTGGAAGCCTCAGTGCTGTTCCTGTATTTCCAGACTGCTTGACAGCAATTATTTGGGACTGTGTGGGAGGACTTGGGGCACAGAGGTCAGAGCTGCAAAGTGACAGCCCTCACAGACACCGACAGAAATTCTGTTACTGCAAACATTTAATAGTCAGTTGGATGGACAGCTGGTGATGGACAGGATCACCCCACCTGCCAGCAGTTAACAGTCACAAAACAGCCCCAGTGGCTGAGACTGGAACTCACCATCGTCTTCAGAGTCAGGCTGTGCCACCGAAGTCTGTGATGGTCCTGCTGAGTCCTTCAAGACAGTGATGAAACTGAACAGAAACCCCCAGTCAGATCTTGGGCAGGTTTGTGCAAACTGAGCTAGAGTTGGGTATTTCTGGGAAACAAGACTAGAGGGAGATGTTGCAAAGATCCCTTTCTGTAAGTTAGGCTGCCTCAGCTCCCTGTGTCCAGAGCAGACCAGGCCTTCTCTCCTCAGCAATGAAGCCACAAGAATGGTTTAAAACCAGTTTCTAAAGCCAACTCTGAACATCAGGAACTCCAGCTCTCCAGGGCCATGCTTGCACAACAGATAGAGAATGACAGCTGAGTGCCAGGCATTCTGCCAGCACAACCCTGACTCAGGTCCTGGTTTAGGGTGTAAGAACAAATCAAAGATTCTCCTGCCAGCCTTTACACAATGGAAGTGCTAAGGCACCCAAATTCTCTTTCCTGCCCACAAGACATTCACCACAGAGGCCAACAGAGACAAGCAGTGCTGCACAGAGGGCTCTGACCAGATGGGCGCAGCACATCAGCATGGTTAGGCCACGGAATATTGGAAGCTTGTACTGAACATAGGGATGAAGGAGACAAGATGTTGAGTTTCCTGGGTTTAGCATACAAAAACATCAGTGTAGCTGACCCACAGAACCGATGTTTTTAGCCCTGCATGCCAATACCTGTCCAGCATGGTTCCCAGCTTCTTTGCCACGTGTGCTCGGAAGCCTGGAGTGGTCTGGAGCTCGTTGTCGCCCTCCTCTCGGCCCATCGCCTCACGCCCGTTTGAAATAACAACAAGGATTCTCTCTTTCGAGATCAGTAACATCTGGTCCTCTCACCCAAACACTTACAAAACATATTCGTCCTTTCAGATTTAAGCATCATTTCAGATTATGGTTGGACTAATTCCCCAAACAGAACTGGCCCCTTCAGTGTGAAGTATCACAAGGCACAAAGCAGAAGCAGCACAAATATTACACATTAATTTTTCCTTCAGGGAAATTTTAAGTCTGAAATCAGCAGTAAAAATACCTGAGGCTTGGCTGATCTTTAGGCTGCAACCGATCCTTTCTAAAGCCCCCTGCAAAGGAGATACCAAAGGCACATTTAGAGACCTGCGGGCAGGACGTCTTTAACCCCCGCCAGGCACCCGTTAGAGCGTACAGAACAGTGCCCGGAACACAGCCGGGCCCTGCTTCGGGGCAGGGCAGCCGTGAGGGGAACGGGAGACTTCCCGTGGGCCAGGACTGCCGGGAAGGGGCTCTGGGCCCGGCTGGAGGCCGGACAGCACTCGGGAGGGCCGGGCAGGGCCCCCCGCAGTTCTGACAGCGGCACCGGGCGCAGAGGAGCCCCCGCCTGAGCGCCGTTCCCCGCGGGCCGGGGGGAGATGCGGAGGGGCCGGACCGGAGCGGCGGGGCGGGCAAGAGAGGGAAGGGCACGCCGCAGCGGGGGAGCCCGGCCCTCACCGCCACGCGGCGCCGCCTGCGCCACCGCTGCCTGCGCCACGCAGTCCCAGGCGGCCTCTCGGAACCGCGCGGCCGCTTCCCCACCGCCCTCCGAGTCCGAGCCGCTGTCGCTGTCCGGGCCCGAGCCGCCCCTGGGCGCCGCCATCTTGCAAGCGCGGGACACGCTGGGCTCTGTAGTGCAGCCGCGGCGCATGGCGGGAGCTGTAGTCCGGCCGCATTGCATGGCGGGAGCTGTAGTCCGACACGGCCTCCCATACCCGAATTTCATAAACTCATCTCGTTTTAATGAGGATACGGCTCATCTGGGGCCCCGATAGCATCTTAATCAGCTGCTACACTGAGATGGCAAAGTTCTGCTTGAACGGAGCTGTGCCAAACCCCGGTGCTTTACTGACCGCTTGAAAAGGAGAGAGCTGCTCTGTTAGAGAGCTTTTCACTGCCCGTGCAGGTACGGCTGCTTTGTGTCCCTCAGCACGTTCGGTGCTACACCTTCATCTGCACTCGAAATTTTCGGCTGTGATACAGCAACGGGTTTGGTGATTCCAGGTGGCCTTCTGGATGACCATTGTGCCGTGGGTTTTGCCAAGCCTGTGTGCTGCTGAAAGCAGCAGGAAGACTCAGGATAACGGGGTTTTTATCGTGCTGGGCACTCCCTGGCTTGCACCTTCCGACCCGCACAGTAGAGCTGTGCAGTCTCAGCCACCGTCAGCAGGCAGGACACTGACAGTATCCTTGGGCTCGTCCCCTCGGCACGGCCTTCCCTTCATTTCTTCACTATTCCCTCAAAAAACTCACTTTCTTCAGTAGAAGACCTTGGATTAGGATTCACCCATTCTCCACTGTGGAAAAGAACAAGGAATTTTGTGCTGTTTTGTACCTTGGGGTCCCTCAGGACTGGTGGGGTGCACAAACCTTCCAGCAGTGCCTTCTCGGGCAGGTCACCTCCTCTCCCTCGCTGTGGTCCCTCTGTTTCTTTGGTTTCCCACAACTGCATAAATCCCTGTATCGAGCTCTAAATCCCTTTATCAAGCTCTCTGTTCCCATCCGGGAGATGTTTCTCGGCTCAGATTGCAGCACTCTGCGCTCCTAAGTCCACAATTTGTTTCCCTCAAATCTCCTTCCTTCCCTTCCCTTCCTTCCTTCCTTTCCCGTCCTTCCTTCCCTTCGCTCCCTTCCTGCCTGGGCCGAGCGTTCCGTACGAGCTGCCGGCAGTCGCCGCTCGGGCGCGGCCTCCCGGGCAGCAGAGCCGCGCTGGCCGCAGAGCGGGGCCCGAGCGCGGGCGGAGCAGCCCCGGCCGTTCCCCGGAGCCCGAGGTAACGAGCGCCGCGGGCCGTGCGGGCCGAGG
>VZRX01024254.1:0-13754 GCA_013398075.1 Notiomystis cincta | reverse complement strand
GCGCGTCCCCCGAGCTCCGCACTGCCGGCCGGGCTTTGCCCCGCAGGGGCCCGGGCAGCGCTGAGGGGCCGGAGCCGCGGCCAGGAGCGATAAAAGGCGCTGGGTATGTCGCTCGTACATGGCACTGCTTGTATTTTGAGAATTACTCGTGTATTAAGACTGGCTTGTTACTCCTCAAATCGCGTCTGCTGTATATAATAACTGTCGTGTTTGATATTTTCACGTTTTGCTGCTAACCTGGGTTAGCCAGGCACGTCTGCAGACCCGGAAAACGCTCGGGCAGCATTACCCAACTGGTTATAGCAGTTCTTTTTGTTGGTTGTTTTTNNTTTTTTTTTTTTTTTCCCTGCCTTTGGACTTTGTGAGGTAAGAGGATAAAATCTGTGTTGAAAGATTTTTCTTGGAGTCCATAGTAAACCTTTATGGAGTGGATAAAAGAGCAATTACTTTAATCACCTAAGGTTTTTAATATTTGCGTTTGCAGGGTACACGGACTCCTCAGTGTTCCCAAAAGAGCCCTTCAGCTGGGCCCTTACCCTGTAACACAGATGTGCATTGCAGAATCCCAGTTAATGAAACGAGGCCAGGCAAGGGCATGTTGGGCTGCAAGGCTGGTTTTGCAAGAGCCAATGATCACATGGATTCATGTTTTGGGACCACTTTTTGGTGATATTAAAGAGCAGGTGCCCAATGCTGTACAGGTTACAGGAAGTGAAAATATCAACTCGAGCAATGTTTCCAAGGAGTTAAAATGTAACATGTTTGGGGGACAGAAAATAGTAAAAAGCTAGTGAGAGATAAATATGTATTTAATGATTAACAGCAGGATAGTCATGTGTGTGTTAAGAATATCTAAAGTGACTGTCAAGAAGTCAGTGCACTTTCTTCTAGGCACTGTCAGCGATTTTCAGCTAAGGTTACTTGGTTGTTGTACTTGGAGCCCAGGCAGTTGTGATATGTTAAGTATTAGGTTGTTGTTAAACTTATGACTGGGTATATTTATATAAACTCTGAGTAGTAGATTTAGATTTTCTAATGTTAATATTCCTTTTATAAAAATTTTTAAGTGTCAGAAAATGATGCTGTTACCTTAGTGATAAGAAAAATACACTGACAAGTCTTCTTTTTGATTTAAACTCTAAAAGGTTCAGGAGCTAAATCAGAACTTGTTTCAAAAGCACACTAAATTTGGATTATTTCAGTTTCAGTAATCTTAGCTAAAATAAGATTCATTGGGACAGAAATATGGAAAAGGGTCTTTTTAGTGGAATTTACATCCAACAATGCTGCTCTTTTAATTTCATTGTTATGGCAAAGAGGAGCAACCTTTGGGTTTTGTTAATAAACTAGCCAGACTTCTGTATCCTCACCAGAACTTTTTCTCACTGTTCATGAAACAATTAAATACTTGAGACATCCTAATGTCATGCTGTGAACACACATTCCAGGACTGTTTTGTGTAGGTGACATTAGCATTAATTTATATTCCCTCTCTGCCTTTCCCAGGTTGAACTAATGTTCACCTGCTGTCCACAGCAGATTTTTTTTTTGTGTACTTTAACTTAGGGTGGAAACTCCTCCAGCCTGTCTTGAAGTGTTTTTCCTGTGTTTTTAGGGTTGGGCCAGTGTATTTTGGCAATCCCTCGTTGTCATTTGCTGAGTTCCCAGTGTGATCTTTGACAGTAGCCACTCAGCTCCTGCTTTCCTGCTGTGCAGTTGCTCCCAGCAGATTTACACATTAAGTTTGTAAGATTTAAGAGGAAAGTTTCTCTCCCGGTGGCTGTCAGTGAGATCTGTAGCCAGGACTTACCCCAGCACGTTGTGAGCCTCCTGTGCTCTCTGCTGTCACGCTCAGGTCCCAGTCTGCCTTCTGGAGTTTCACCCTCTCGTGTTCCTCCACTTCCATGTCTTCATGCTCCACCAGACTTCTGTGTTTGTTTAGGAAGCCTCTTTGCAAATGAGTTCCTTGTTTCTTAACTGTTCATCTGCTGCCACTCTTGATTCTTGGATGCAGTAAATGTCAGTCATTTTCAGAACAGCCTGTTGGGATATGACATAGGGATCGTGGTTTAATGGAAATAAACAGTGAATCAAGATGGCCTTCATGAAAAAGATACTGTTTTCCTGGAAATAAATAGAGAGCAAAGAAGTAAGAAAGAGAAAAGACAAGATCTCTGAATGCCTGAGTTAGGTATCAGCTGATTTTTATATCCTTCCCCTTGTTTTGTTTGCTGCTCATCGTGCCTCTAGGGTTGATTTGGAGACCTGATCTGAAGGACAAGGATGTAGCAAACCTTGACTGGCATCCCTCAGTTGTATTTACAGAAGTCATGTTCTATCCCAGTGTGCTCACAGTTTTCCTCCAACTCTAAAGCAAAATGAAAATGGGCTTGGTTTGGCCTGTTGTGTTAGCTGTTGATTTTTTGTTATGATTTGTTGGGTTTTTTCCCTAGAGAGTTTTGTCTCAGAGTTTAAGTAGTTTGAGTGACTGTTTGGTTTTGAGCTCATTCTACACTCAGAACAAGTTCCATTTGCAGTTGAATTCCTACTTTAGGATTCAGAGTACACTCACAAGCAACACAATATATGATTATCAAATTTAATTTAGCCACTGGAAGCTGTTTGCTTCTCTGTTTATGTGCAGATGTACAGAGCCCAGCAGCACTTGTTACAGACCCAGTTATGTTAAACAATATTCCAGGGTCAAGAGCAAATGTTTGAGAAGGTTTTTAAGAATAAAATTTATTATTTTTATTGTTGTGTTTTGCTGCATTTTTGATATTTTAAATTGTTTGTATCCTAATATGTCACTGGGCCCCATTGGCCAACAAACAAATAATTAGGAGAGGATCCTCAGTAGAGATTAAGGAATGACCCTCTTCTAGGAAAGGAGATTCAGTGCCTGTTGCATTATGTTATTTTAATCTTTCTTTTGTCTCAGCCATCTTTATTCCATTTCATTACTGATATTTCTCTGTCATCCTTCTTCATAACATTTTATTTATTTGTTGTAGTTACTGAAAACTGAGGGATTTTTTTTCATTAAGTTTTTATTGAGGTACAGTTTTTATCTTTTTGACAAGTCTCCAGATTCATTGTGTTAACATATGGACTTTATTTTGGAAAAAGGAGCTTTTTTCCACATTGGTATTAGGGACTCAGAATTTATTTATTTGCCTCTTGTACACATCCTTTCCTTGTGTTATATGTCAAGATATGACCCAGCTGTTTCCTGTGACCTTTCCATAAAGGGATGCTGTATTTTTTAGAGTGTGTTGAACGCCTTCGTTTTAAGGAGGTTTTCTCAATTTTTATATTAATATATAGGTCCAAGTTGATAAGTTTTCACTTAAGCTGCTGAGCAAGACAGGCTGAAGGTTCTGGTTGTAAGGATGTGTGAAAACTCCAAGTGTCTTTGGCATACAGCTTGTGGGTTGGCAGCATTTCCATCTGCCTTGATCTAACATGGATTTTAATTTTGTACAATGAACTGAGTGTAAATGGAGCCATGGTGTGAAATGCTGAGAGTCAGCACTGCTGAAAGCAACGTATGTTGAAGTGCAGCATCTGTGAATACAAATCTGCCCTTCTGGGACACTGTGCAAAATGATGTAACTGAGTGAAAAAGCTCTGCAGAAATAGATTTCACCTGCTGTAACTGAGTCTTTGCTGCAACACTTCACAAGGCTCCAGTGTGATGCTTTCCTGACTGTGCAGTGGGATTGTATGGTAGGAGAAAAAGCTGTTGGCAATAACAGCTGGAGATCCTGGGCCTTTAGTTTGTTACCCTGCACCTGTGCTGCAGCTCTGCTACAAAGAGGAAACACTAAGGAGAGCCTTTAGTGTTTGGGGGGTAAGTTTGCAAAGAAATTACCTTCTGAAAAATTCAGGTTGCCCTTTTAAAATGCTTCACTGTTTGTACACTTGCAAAAAGCTCAGATAATCACCTGTTTGTTTCTCACTGCTTTATCTAAGCATTCCAGTTCGACATGATGTTAGAATTTCATGAAAAGCATTTTAAACATTTTTGCTTTAGTGAATTAATTTCTGTAGCTACTGAAACTCTCTTAGTTCTTGGATTAAAAATCTTGTGCTGGTGAAAGTGTTTCTAGAAATGTAAACGCCTTGTGCTGAGTCTCAAAGTTTTAGGTCCTGTGGAATTTACATATCAAGGAATTACACTGTAGAGATTGCTACTGAAATAAAATAAATTCTGTTCTTTGGTAAATATGATTATGTTAGTGAGAGGTGAAAGCATGGAAGTAAAATTCAAGCACATTAAGGTAAAATTTTTAATACTTCTGCATTATTACCTTACTACTAGATGAGAAATGTTTGATAGTTTGAAAGTACTAGGAATGTTTGATAGTCATATCAATGCTGCTGTGATAGCAACAATAAACTGCTCAGGAGATAATTCAAGTCCTAAGCTACCTTTGCTTGGAGTTAATATTCCAAACTAATGAACACTGAACTTAAAGTCTGCATTGTCAGTCTGTTCAAAGTGTGAATTACTTCACAGTTAAATTCTGCTTCAGTTTGCACTCTCAGTTATAAGTTGTGTTGAATTTTGGAAGAGCATGTGTGACTAGGTGAGCTCATTCTCCTTACAGCAAATGGTATTTATGAGAAAATACAGGGGGGTTGTTTTGGCTGTGGATGCTTATCAGTGACAGTAAAATACAGGTCACACATCAGCCAGGTCATACTATGGGACTGCAAAGTAGCTTAGTTTCTAAAAAAAGATCCCTCTTGGCTATGTTAAACTAAAACCATCAACAACAGGATTCAAGAGCTTCTTAGATAAATCACTACCAGTTTGGAATGGGGCCAGAATACAGTGTTTATAATGCCAATAAGTTGTTTCAGTTTGTTTGATTTTTTCCCTTTCTCACTGCTGGGATTCCAATAGGAAAATTTTCTCGACCTCGTCTGGGTAGTTCTTGAGGATGGCAAGCAAAGGACCCACAGCTTCTGCATCAACAAAGAGCTCCAGCACTGGAGGGACCAGTGGCAGCAGCAGCAGTAATGGTTCTGGGGACAGCACTAATCAGGATAACACCTTTGAATGCAACATCTGTTTAGACACTGCCAAGGATGCAGTTATCAGCTTGTGTGGGCACCTCTTCTGGTAAGTGCTGCAGCCCCACACATCAGCCAAACACCATCTCTCTGATCCCTTAAAAACCTGTGATGTTTGTCATGCTAGAGGAGAGACCATGGGTTTGCTTTAGGAGAAGCTTGGGGTTGCTCCTCAGCTGTTTTTCTTTGCTTGTGTTCCAGGGAGTGGGTTTTCTGTATCTTAAACTCCCTGTGCCTCTGGATTATTGTGTAAAAGCAAACAAACAAGCAGCCCCACACAGACAGTTCAGTGCTCACTGACACTGTCTGGTTATGTGTGTTACTCTATTTGTGCTGTCTGGTCTAGCACAGATATCATCTTCAGACCTAAATTCCTTTCTAACCTGTACATACCTAAACCTGGATAGGAATCTAGGTTCTGGAGGCCAAATTGTAGTTTCTCCTACAAGCTTGCTCTTTTTTCCTTTGAAACCATAAAAAAAAAAGAAAAAAGTAGCTTTTACATATGGGCTATTTTTCTTTTCCCATGATATTGCACTTGTGTTAGGAACTTTTCAGTTCTTTAATTTGACTTGGAAATAATGCACAGCACAGATATAATACATGTGCAAAATATCTGATGTGGGTAACCTGGTTAGAATATACCCTTTCTTGAATGTTAAGAAGTTAAGGATTGACATGGCCAAATGTGGGGGAAGTTGGGGTTTATTTTATACAGTGGGCTAAATCTTTAATAAAAAGAGGCCTGAAAGTGCTTTTCTCCTGTGTAAATATACATAACATCTGAAAATCCAGGTTTTTAGCTGGGGAGATGGAAAATCACTGACTTAGGGAGTGTTAAGATAAAATAAGATTAAATTATTACACAAAAGGATTTGGAAGAATAGAACTTTAACAATACCAGGTATCTTGTCTGAATGGTGTTATTGAGACCATTTTGAAAGCAGATGGCTGTTTAGCAGTTTTATCTTGTAGCTTGCTTGTCTTTGACCTTTTTTTAATTTGCCATAGTAATTTAATCTGGGTAATGGGAATTTCTCTGCCCTGAGCAACTGAGTCTGCTCTCAATAGGATCTGAGCATCAGGTTGGACTGGAGGCTACCTGAGGTACCATCCAGCCCGAGTTATTTCATGATTCTGTGAATGTGGTTGATGTTTCAGCTCAATCTCCTAAGATCCTGAAGTCTCATAAGTGACATCTTGCCCATTTGCATCTTGGCTCAGGGATATCTTCTCATGGCACCAGAAGAGGAAAATTTGTGCAGTAAACCCTAAGATTAATGCAGCCTCTGTCTGGGCCTTTGGTATGGACGAGGACCCAGGAATGGGAGATGCACAGAACCACACTAGGAATTTAGATTGCATAACCTGAAAAAAGCCAGTGGAGATCAGTCTTGGGCTGTACTTTCAAAAATGATTTTAATGGGTGGCTACAGAACTGGCCCAGCTGGATTCCAGGAGTCTGTTGTCACCAAGCTGCCCTGTCCCTGTACCCTGGGCATTTGTCATATCAACTTCAGTAATTAATTCTATTTTCCTCTCTTTTTCTGCTCTGTGAACAAATTGTCCTGGGAATGCTCACAGTTGGCCTTGTTTACACCAGGTAAGACAGGTTTCCTTTTGCTTCGTCTTTCATCAGCTCCTGTTGCTCAATAAAGCCCTTGGTTCTCTGGAGTATCCCCCTCTTTTCAAATGTGCTTTTCTCTCCAGGGCAATCACAACCTGCTCATGCAGTTTCATGTGTAACACCTTGCAATCTGCTCTTTGAGCAACAAGAAAACTTGGACTCTGTTCCACTTGCCTCCCACCTTTGAGTTTCTTAAAGCCTGAGTAATTCCAGTTTTGGTACAATTACTGTTGCAGGGTTTAGTTTGCAGGTTTGAGTGCTGAGTGTACTTCTCTTTGCACACACAGTGTTTTATGCTGTGGTACCATTATAGAAAAGGTGGATGACAGGAAGGTATCTGCACTAGCCCTTGGCCTATGCAGGACTGCTGTAATCTTTATTTCTTGTTTTTCTCCAGTGCAGATGTGAATATGTACACATCAGCCAGTTGATCCTACCAGAACAACAGCCAGAGTGCCAACTCCACTTTGGGGAGCACTTGGCACTTTATTAAAATGTTTTACTCCAGACTTCTGTGAGAAATTGCTAAACTTTCTCTATCTGGCTGCAAATGAGGTTTGCATAGTTGCTTTCATGGTATTTTACTAGTTTTCTTGTAATTTCCTTTCTTTTAGTGGCTAGAGACCAGGCCAAACAGACAAGTGTGTCCTGTGTGCAAAGCAGGAATCAGTCGAGATAAAGTTATTCCTCTGTATGGAAGAGGTAGCACTGGGCAACAGGACCCCAGGTAAGAAGCCTAAATGCAAGTATTTTCATATGAAAATTAAAGAGGAAACTTTAAGGTCTTAAGATTAAGCTGTTAAAATGCTGGATTCACAATTTTAAATACTTTGTCAAAAGACACAGATCTGATATTTCTGCCAAATATTTCTGGCTTTTTCAGGGCCTGGGTTTGCACATATTTCTTGTCCAGTTGGCAATTCATTTTAATTTTAATCAAGTGTTAATAATCAGTTAGGAGTGGCAGGTTGCAATGATTGTTGTCTGACTGGAGAAGCTTTTATTAAATGTTCATGTCCTCAGTTTTTAGCCTTTGCAATGGGTGTTTGTTATTCAGAAGTGCAGCATCCATTCAGTGATGTGCTGCTGAAGGTCCAAAGCTGTGTGGTTGGCGCTCTCACACAGTGCTCCAGCTCTGCTGCTGGATGGCCCCAGGAGGCTGCATTTTGTGGTGGTTCTGCATTATTAGCCAGGCTGCTGCAGATACTGTTGTCACATGTCTTTGCACTTGAGCTAATTTCACAACTTCCTGCAGAGAGAAAACTCCACCACGACCCCAAGGACAGAGACCTGAACCAGAGAACAGAGGGGTAAGTGATCAAAGAAGCTCGAGTGGTTTCGTTGTATTTATTGATAGTGGTATTTACTCATCCTGGAGGACATAATGTGTGTGAGAGATCCTGCATGAGGATCCTGCAGCTTACACATCCTGCTCTTCCCAGTTGGTTGCTCCTGAATCATTGATAGCTGTGGTGTGGCAGAGAGCTCCATTCCTATGGTACTCTTTAGCATCCCAAAGAACAGGCCAGCTTGGATCATGGTTCATGAACACAGCCCAGTGTGGTATCACTGGAAATGCTCTTCATACTTGATTGTTCTCCATGGGACACTTTGCTTTGAAAATTCTTTTGGAAGTGTATTTCTGTCGAAATATATGTGCCACTGAAATACATAATCCATGTATGAATTTAGATTTTTGACACTGACACCTGCTTTTCTCGTTTCTATGGGATGTGACTGTACCATGGCATTACAAGCAAGAGAAAGTCAATTCCTATTGGATAGCTGCTAATTTGCTAATTTGAAGAGGGATCAGTGGTTTTGTTGAGATTACATAGGGTGAATGTAAGCAGCAGCTGGCACAGATGGAGCAGATGCAGGAGTAGGCAGTAGCACAGACTAGGACAGACCACAGTGTTCTTCAGCATGATGGCACTGAGCATGACCTGATGAAACAATGACTCCTTTCCATGTAACTCAGCCTGGGTCCTTGGAGAGGATTGTCTCCCTCATGCTTCAAGCAAACAACTCTGCTGGATGTGATTAAGGTACATTTCTGTATTGAATGTGTTGGGAGCTCAGCTGTTCCCTTTCACTAGGGCATTGCTGCCTTATTAAATCAGCTCCTGTTCCTTATTTGAACCTTTCAGCTGGTGCTGCTGTAAATCAGAGGGATGGGGTACAAAAGCAGGGCAGTACTGGTGCTTCCCTGTTCTCTTCAGATCCTGTGCCTGCCACAGAGGGCTTTGCTGTCCCTTTGAGCTAGTGGCAAAATGCTTGAGAAGAGTATAGTCAAAAGACCAACTCCTCGAATCAAAGCTCAACCCAGAAACATTTGGCTTTTATTATATGAGTAAAACCATCTTTGTCCTCGCACTGTTGGTGGTGATGAACTAGAGGGTCTTTTAGCCCTGAGCTGAGAGGACAGATCACTGGATTACAGCACTGTGGGCTCTGCACAGCTCTTAGACATGGCACAGGCCCCTAGATTGATACATGGTTAGTTCTCAAGCAGCACAGTGCTTCTGCACAGCAGGATTCATCTCGATTCAGAACACTTGACTTTTGACTTTATGTGGTGTTTTAGCCTGGATCCCATGGGATCTGTGTTACTGCATTGTAACTTCCTTTTTCCTCCTTTCCTGTTGTCTTGCCTTCCTGCCCTAGGTGATTTTGTCACCTTGAGTCCCCTGGTAAATTTTTTATTGTACTTTTCCTTCAAATGCTCTATGCATCCCAGTGGCAATTTATCATTTCACTGAATGTTTAAATGGTGCACGTGTATCACAAATATCAATTTAGGTTACTTTTGTTTGAAGTACCTTTCTTACGTGGCTAAGAGCTGTTAATGCCCGATACATTGTTAAGACATTCTAAATAGAAGGTGTTCCCTTGATTTTGATACATTGGCAGATACCTGCTACTTTAACTTGAGAAAGGTTACAGAACCACTGTGTTAATTTGTGGCCCTCAAGCAACAACTGCAGGTGCTAGTTTTCATTTGCTCAAACCTTTGGTTTTTGGTTGCTTGGCAAATTTGCTACTGTCTGACACTTTTTAAACCCAGGAGGACTAAGGGGATATTTACAAAAGTGTGTCAGACTGAAAGTTTCCCGACAGCGTGGCCGTCCTTCAGCCTTCGGAAAGCCAGCGAGAGGGAATGTCTGCACTTCCACAAAATACTCTGCAATAGGCTTTAAATGATTGGTACCTTTTTTGTCTTCTGTTCTTTGTTCTCTGCAGGGATTCCAGGGCTTTGGGTTTGGTGATGGTGGCTTCCAGATGTCATTTGGAATTGGGGCGTTTCCCTTTGGTATATTTGCAACAGCCTTCAACATAAACGACGGGCGACCCCCTCCAGGTACCACGGATCCTCCTCCTGCCCTGTCACAGACACTTTACAAACTCCTAAATAACCTGCTAAATGACAAAATATTCTGAACAGTTACCTGTGTTGTCAATAGAAACACAAAATGAGGGTGGAAACACTCAGTAGAGAACATGGGCTGTGGCTGATACATTTTGTACACAGGCTTGTAAAAGAAGCGGGTTTGTCAGTTCCATTTAATTTGCTGAAGGCCCTCCTGGGAGACCAGTCTGGACTCTGGAGAGAAACAGTGGCACTGGAGATACTCTCCTTTAATTCAGACGTCTCCTATGATACAGCAGCAGACTCCTTCTGAAAAATGAGACAAATTGGATTAGACTTTCTAATAATAATAAAAAGGAGTCACTAGGGGTGTATGAAGGAGACCCAGATTTTAAAAACAGCAGGAAAGGACCATTTCCTGGAAGATGAGAAGGAAAAAATTAAACTGGTGCTCTGTACCACAAAATAAGGAATGCAAAGGTTGTTCATTTTTCAGAAATTTCTCTCTGAGACAGTCATCTGTATTCCACAAGAAGTAACTTTCCAGTGAAATTACTTCACGTTTTTGATTAACAAAAAACAGTTGGGTTACTCCAAGTGGTGACCTTGCCCTCTAACAATGAAGTAATCCCTAAAGAACCTCCTCCCCACCTTCACTGCAGACAAACCCAATCTGTTTTGAACAAGGACATTTACTGCCCAGGGTTTTCTGAATTTACTCTGTGAAAGGTTTTGCCTGTTAAATCTTCCACCATGTCATATGGAACAGGAATTATGAGGAACAAACTCTTTCTTCATATGACACCAGCATTGCCATGGTCCTGTGCTGTCATGGGTCAAATTGTCTTCTCTGTTAACTGTAGTTCAGTGTCCTTTGAAAATCTGTTGTGGGTGGAACTGAACTAAGGGGTTCTGCTTCAGGGATCTGATACTTGTCTGCCTTTTGATCTTCCTGTGCAGCCAGCCAGGCTGAGGGTAGGAAATAGCAACTTTCTCACCAAGCAGATTCTTCACATATTTTTCAATGTATGAATATGCTATATTCAGAATATACACAATCCCAGAGAAGAGGAAGGAACTGAACTGTTGTTTTTTTTTTTTACTTCCTGTTTTCCAGCTGTTCCAGGGACTCCTCAATATGTGGATGAGCAGTTCCTTTCCCGCCTCTTCCTGTTTGTGGCACTGGTGATAATGTTCTGGCTGTTGATTGCATAAGTCTTTTCCATTATTCTATATATTCATGACCAACAAGGCCACTGAAACAGTTACAAACTGCATCCCCATCCCATTTTAAACTTCTTGGTGTCTGGTTCCATAGCTAACTGTGGGCTTCAGGAATTGGTGGTACCACAGCACAATGAGGAATCTCACATTTTGCACCAGAGTTGGAAATTAAAACATTGGTTAAAAAAGTGTATTTCAGCTCAGATATCTTGTACAACAGGTTCCTGCCACAAACCATGGGCCTAGCATTGAGCTGCACTCCAAAAGGGAGAGCTGCTTTGAAATCCTGTGCCAATCAGTGACACCAGGTCTGTGGGACAGTTACCCAAGGTAGACTGGGCAGGTAAGGAAACTTCTGCAGTGTGATCAGTATCTCCTGCTTTGCAACCACGATGGATCTGCCAGAGCTGCAGATGCTATTTAATGTCTCCATCAACATCTGACCTTCTCCAGGAAATCATCTGCAGCACTGCTGAGACTCTCTGGGGCACAGCACGTGATGCAGACAGAACCAGGTCTAGGCACTGGTTTCTTTTCCTGCTGTTATTTCCCGGCGTGATGGAAAAACCCTTCCAGATGATTCTGCTGGCTGTCAGAAGAAGGGATACAAATTTATGCTGCAATTTTTTAAAGCCTGAGCGTGCTGGAGCCAGACACTGGAAGATTCTCTGGCTGTGGGGCCAGGTGGGGCTGCTGGAGCCAGCCCCCTCCTCAGTGACAAACAGTGTTGTCTTCCCCGGCTCTGTGCAGCACCTGTGGCTGCACTCGTGGATAATCCCCTCACAACCTCGGCACTGTAGTGACATTTATCCTTCCCAAGGCTTGGAGACTTTCTACACAAGGTCATGTACTCCAGATAAAATCCTATTACAGAGCTGAGATCAGCTTGTTTGGGGAGAGGAACAAAAGGCATCTTTACGTGAGTTTTGAGGTAAAACTTGTCACACTGTAAAATTACACAGGAGGAGAAAGGAGGAGAAAGGAGGTCCTGCCTTTGCCAGCACATGCCCAGTAGGGAACATTTGGAAGACCTCTCTGCAGGTGTGCACAGACCTCTCCCGTGCCACAGCAGAACAGCTACAGTTCAAGAGTCCCTGCAGTATCTACCAAAGATTTTAATTTGAAGTGCTGGAGGAGACCACAACCATTAATGTGCTGAGGGGATATTTCGGAAGGTGAGCACTCTGTAGCTGCTTTGGAATCCTGTTGGGTATTCAGCTTTAACGAGTACTCCTGATGTATTTGTGTAGATTCCTTCAAAACAGGTACGAGAGATTCCCTAGCAAGATGAACAGTTCATATTTCTCTGACTAGGCAATTCCATTTTTTTTCTCTTACTGTTTTTAGATTTTTTTGATTCAGGTCGCTCATAGTCATAATGATTTCCTGCAAGATGAAGTTTGTGATGTCCCTGGCAGTAGACAGAAAACTGACAAACAAATCAATTAATAGAAACTTTGTTTCAATAGCTTGGGATTTTTTAGCATATGGAAGAGTTTCCTGGGCAGGATACCTTTCATTAATTGTTGTAGAAGTTTATTTATGTAATTATAAACTGTTCACTTTTAGTGTCAAGACAGAGGATGACTGAAGTTTAACTTGCCTACCTCCAAAATTCCATCTGGCAAGTAGAACGTTGCAAAGCTTCTGCAGTGTTTTGTCACGTCAGATTTATACCTGACTCGATGCTAATCTGTCAGAATATATTGCTCAACTATGTATAGTTGAGGTGGTGCTTCAACTTTTGTTGTGTGACACTTCTGAGAAGCTGAACTTGGGCACAGGGCTCTTCTCCAGTGCATAACTTGTCAACTGGGCCTTTCCCTGGAGAAAGGTGGTTTTGTTTGGGTGTCCTCCAATGTCGCAGCTTTGGGTTCCTCCTCTCCTGCGCAGTCAGCACCACCTGCTGATGGGAAGGGAAGGTTCATATGACAGTAAGGGATGGATTCCCTCTCCTTTTTGTACGGAGAAACCGAGAGGTTATGCAGGGAGGAGAAGAGCATCCCTTTGAAGCCTTTATCCCATAAAGAGGATAGAGAGGTGACTGCAACAGAGTCAAGAGGTATTGAAATATATTTAAGTAATACATTGTAAAAAAACAGAGTTGTGATGGACTGGGGGGGTTCCATCTATGAGTGAGAGAGATGACGGATTTAGAGAAGGCTGCAGAAACGTGACTGAGAGCTCTTAATTTCCGGCAATTCAAGGATGAAATAGTCTAAAAGTGTTAACGCTTGGTTCCCCCATTCCTTGGTGTGCTTTTGTATGTACCCCTGCCCCGCACCCCGAGCGCACGCGGCCCGGACGGCTCGGTCAGTGCGTTACCGTTCCTCCTCACTAATTTTCACTGTTGTGAAAGTGATTTAGAATTAAAAAATGGTTTTACATTGAGCGGAGTGCGCCGCCGTTCCTTTCGCTGCGGGGCCGGGCCGGGGCACGTGCGGGGCGGGG
>VZRX01024252.1:0-16966 GCA_013398075.1 Notiomystis cincta | reverse complement strand
TTCCCTTCCCTGGCACCATTTCCCAAGTTTGTTGGAGAAATTAGGCTTTGGAAGGTAGAATGCCACAGGAAAACATCTACACAGGAAAAAGAAGAGAAGCCAACCCCACTTGTAAGATGCATTTAAGATGCAGTTTCATCACAGCCTGTAAGTGCCTGAGTAGATAATTGCTGGTCAGAAAGCTCTTTCATTTGGTAGAAAAGCTGAAGTGACTGAAAGAAGAATAGAGGAAGAGCAGACACAAGGTGCAGATTTTTAACAGAGACAATGATGAACCCTTTTCTGCAGTTGTAATGGATTTTCTATCAAAAAAAAGCCTTTTCTTAAACTGAGACTGGCTACCCCTAAAAGCTGTGTGCTTTACCTCAACCAAGACATTACAATTGCTCTGCAGACAGCCTGCCAAGCCCACTGGAGATGTCTGCTCTGAACCACAGCTGCCAGCAACCTCTGATGGATATCCAGGAAACAGCCCTTTTCCTTTTTTCCTTCAAAGCAGCCAATTCAGTAACATGCACACACTGCATACAAAACTAATTCCTCATATGGCCCTGTGGGATCTGCCTTCAAATCCAGATGGTCCAGTTGTCTGGTTTTGACAAAGACCAACACAATGCTGCTCTAAGTTAATATGTGCTCTGTTTCCCTCCACACAATGCCTGTTCCAGTAATGCAGTTAAACATGACCTGTTCTGACCAGCACTCTGCATCCTTCTGCTCTCCCACAAGTGTTTTGAGTTCACCTCCATGCAGCAGACACCAAAGGCAGCAGCTGGATGGGGACTCTTCCACCAAAGGCTGTAGTTTATCACTGCTCTGCCTCCACACACTCACTCATCCCTGAGCAGCATCTTGCTGATAATTCCTTAAGAAGTGATGTCTCTAAAGCCTGTTATTTATTTAATTTTGCCCATCTATTTATTTCTGTTTACAACTTTGAGTTCTGCAGTTGATTGCCTTTCAATTTTAAAGGCATTTGAAAGATCCATAATCCCCTAACACTGACCTGCTGCAGCTCCTCTCGTTTCCCCAGCTCCCAGTCTAAAAATTGCCCTGTCAGTCAGGCAGCCAGCCTTGCAGAATGGGCTCACAGAGATCTCTCCTTGCTTGGAAAACTTTTCACATGTAACTTTGCAACACCAAAACACAACAGGAGCAAAAAAACCCTGAATGTATTTGCCCAAGCCTATTCTTCCTCCTTGAGCCCTGGATTTTGATCATCTCCCTTGTGATGTTTTCTAGATGGCCAGTCTGCCAGCAGCTCTCCAGGAACTGGCATCCAGCACATTGCCAAGCAGACAGCAATGAACAGATCTACACTAAAACAAGCTGGGGCAAGGGGTGTGACCTTCGTGATTGACCCCTTTTTGCTTCTATGCTGACACAGTGGTCCTCAAAGAAGTGTGCCAAATATCCACCCTCTACAAATGACAGCATGCAGCTCATCCAGAACTCCTGCCACCCACAGGCTGGATCCCAGAGACATCACTGCAGAGCTTCAGTCTGAAAACTCAGGGAAGTGAGGATGAGAGAGGGAATTGCCATGGGTTGGGCCCTGGCTACCATTAACAAGATTCATAGAAGGGCACTTGGACACTGCTGAAGGTGACTTCCCAGCCATGCTCCCTTCATCTGGAGCTGGCTAATCGAGGTTAATGTCTCTTGGCAGGGCTCAGCATCTCCAGACTTGAGTGGCTTCTCCTTCAAAGGAGAAAAATAAATCAAATGCAAAGTGTAATCACTCTTGTAATCTGTTAATAATGTGCCTTTGAAGCAACTCAGAGATATGAAGTGTGTCCCATGGGTAAGATGACTCAGTGCCATGACTGCACACCTGAGTGCCACACCTCTTAGGAGTTCACACCTGAGCACCACACCTCTCACAGCACACCTATGCTCTTCTGAGCATATATCATGGGGAAAAACCACCAAAAATTACATTCCCATGTTTTCAACACAGCCCTAGATGAGCTCAGGCCAGGTATTTATGGTGCTGTTTTCTTCCATTGCCCAGGTGCAGTACAGAACAGAATATTGTACACCCAATTCAGAGGAGAGCTGTGATGGCCAGTGAATTCATCAGTAAAGCCAGGCTGCAAGAGTCCCCTGAAAAGGGAACTCTGCCATACTCAGCCCTCCAAGGGATGTTCAAACATGCTTTTTGGATACCTACTCCCAGGGAAGGCTGAGGACACAGCCCACTGCAGGACCACAGGCTGGAAGCATTGACAGAAAGCACATTGTCATGGGGTTTGATGGGCATAAATCTCCTCAGGGCCTTCTCTTCATGTTGCAGGAAAAATTGTGCCAGGAGGTGCTTGGAAATGTTGAGAAGAGTGGTTAGAGGGAATAGGATCCAAATTCTATCTCTACAATTTCATGCTCAGGTCCAAAGGATGAGTTTTCACAATGGTATCCAGCAATTTCCAAGGGAAAAAAAAGAAGAAATNGTTTGATGGGCATAAATCTCCTCAGGGCCTTCTCTTCATGTTGCAGGAAAAACTGTGCCAGGAGGTGATTGGAAATGTTGAGAAGAGTGGTTAGAGGGAATAGGATCCAAATTCTATCTCTACAATTTCATGCTCAGGTCCAAAGGATGAGTTTTCACAATGGTATCCAGCAATTTCCAAGGGAAAAAAAAGAAGAAATGTATACCTTGAAAGCACTACAATTCTTTTCTTCTTTCACTCCCAGAACATTCTATTTGTTTTGCATTTAGAGATTGTTTCAGACATTGCTGGATGCTGGGAAAAAGTAAGAGGGTTTTAAGAGAGAGCTCCAAGGTATTCTTTTAAGCGACGTATATGAATAATTTAATTTGCTGCCATGAATAGCTTGGGTTTCTCTAAATAAGCAATCTACCTAGTGGCTAGGAGGGAAACTAGCAGCAGCATAATATGAAAAATGCTATTTTTGGATAAAAGATGGCACATGAACTCTAACAGGAGGGTATTTCATCTTGTAACTCATTTCATATTTCACTGCCGCCGCATTTGACAAGTTGCCTGTCTATTAGTTTGTGGCGTAAAGAACTCATGAGATATTTATAAATTTTCCAGAGATACCTAAATAGGGAATCATTTAATCTCAGGGATGGGCATGGAAGAGAGAAGTTTAAAGCCCTGACAGAATGTGCAGCCTTCTGTTTCCATGCCTGGTAATTGCTGGAGCAAAGCAGGGCTCTATATGCTAATGAGAGCTGTTTCTGAGATGTTTCTCCCTCCAGACAATTATGATTTTCTTAGGCAGACTGAACAACACTCCATCAGGACCTGAGAAGCACTGCTAGTAAAAAATTCCAACAAATAAGTTGGCTAAATGTTGCTGCAGGGTACGACCCATGATTAGGATGTCTCCTGCTCTTCTGCTGCATCTCCCATGTTCTTCAGAGTCCCCAGGCCTGGGAAGGGAAGAAAGTGTCTCCTTCCCAGAAACTTGTGCTAGACATCTTGAGCTGGATAGACCCATCCTGAGGAGGATGACAGCTAACAGAGTAGCAAACCCTGCAGCTTGGCTTGGTCAATTCTTCAAACCAAAACCAAATTCATCAGAATGGCTGTGTTTTTTCAGAACATCTCTCTGCTGCAAAGTTTTCTGCCAGAGAACAGCAACCTCTTTGGTTATCAAGAGCCCAACTCTTTTCAAAAAGACAATCATGTCAGAAGCAGTCTGATGTGCAAGAAAACTATTTTCTCCATGCAGCCCTCCCGAATGTATTGCATTGAGGTGAGGGGAACACTTCAAAGGGGTGAGATTGATTTTTTGGCATTTCTAAAAAATTAGATATCCATCCTGAAAAACCCTAGGTAGCCATTCTGTTATAAGGCAGGCAGTGCCAGGGAGACATGAGGGAAGAGCAATGACTCACAACCCCATGGTTGATGTGTCTTCTAGAAGGCATTTTACAGAGATGCTCAAGCTGGGACTTCACTTGCCTTGCACTGACACGTGGGGAGCAGGAGAAAACCTCCCTTTTCAAGAGAAGAGAGCTCTTCTGCACAAAGCTCCCCTCTTTGCCAATGTTTCCAAAGAGGGAGTAGTTTTACAGAGTTTTCTCCCAGAAAGAAGTGCCAAAGCAGACATGTTACAATAATAAACAAGAACTGAGCCCTGCTCTGCTCTGACACTCTGCAGCTCCATGCCTTGATGAGCTGTGCTTGACTGTGAACGTGACAAGATACACAACAATGTCCTGTGCCATTCTAAGAGGCAAACTCAAACCTTTTAGGGCTCTCACAGTGGGGAAGCAAAATTTGCACCTCTTCCACTGCTCTCCTTCTAACTTCTGCTCCCAGTCCTGGTACTCACTCTTTCCACCCCATCTATTAGTAACCTAAAAAAGCATTTGCTTCTTGTCAGTAAATGGTAGGGAAAAATTCTTTCTAGCAGGACACATTTGTTCTGTGTTATTCGGGTGCTGTTTGTGTGCAGTTAACAATCTGGCATGGTTCATCACCTACTCAGTGACTGACTGCTTGTCCTTAAATAATGTTCTTCCATTCCCAGAGTCTCTGCACATGAAGTTAGGTCTCTGAGGAAGCTGTGTTCTAGCCTAGCCCAGGAGGCCCTCACAGACACAGCTTCTGTCCACATGTGAACCAGAAGAGCACAACACAGCAGACAGGGTTTTTTTCTCATCTGGTGCTGTCAAATTCATCTCTCCTACCCATTCTTCTGCATGACCAGCTGCATCTGCAGAATTTGGACCTTCCTGGAATGGAAGCTACTTGCCATGCTGAGCTACTTGTTGCTGAAAACAGCTGCTCAGCAGGCTGATCCTTTGGGATCATGGAAAAGTTTGTGGAAAAGTGTGAAAATCACAGTGCTACACAGGGTTGGTCAGGGAGAACAGCAATGGAAACAGATCCTGGGCTCAAAGCAGAGGCTTCTAGCAACTGCAAGCGTTTCCAGCTAACCAGGTCCTTATCCACACCTTGCCTTGTTTTCTCCTCCCTAACTCCATCTCCTAGTGGAGGACAAATTTTGATGGAGACAAAAATGCATGGGTGGTGTGTACTCTGTGAATGTCTTCTTATTCTGAGCAGTTTGTGCCCATAGGTCAAGATGGTTGTCCATACACCTCTTGTGTTTGTTAGCACAGTATCACTCCAAAGGGTCAATGGAAACAGGGAATCTGTGGTTCCAGATGCTCTATACCCATTTAAGAACTGCCATGTTTGACCTCAGGAGGCTACAGCCCAGAGAAACAGGTCAGAAAGAAGAAGGAGCCAGGGAAAAGGATGTCCATGCTGTCAGAGCAGGTAACCAAAATTTTCTGTCTCATTTCTCCCCTTAAGATCAGGGATGGAAGAAGTTCTACAACCTTAAAAACACACAAATTTTCTCTGTGAAAAGCTGACCAAGTTCTTTCAGCACCCCTTTGAAGAGGTATTTTCTTTATGCTGCTCATTTTCCAGATATTTTTTATCTTGTTCTCCCAAAGTTTGCTTAAGAATGCCTTCTCAACTTGAATTGACAAGAGAGAGACTTTTTTGCCACCTGAATGTCAGGCCAGATGTGTCAGTAACATATCTGGCACAGTGCTGCAGTCACTTGTGTCACTACTGCACAAGAGAAACTGGGGCAAAAAGCAACCAGGAATTTTGTTCTGATTAAGGAAATTATACTTCCCACGGTCAATTCTGAAATTCTATGGAAGGGTGTGATTTGAGCCAATACTCTCATATGCTTCAGAGAGAAACTTTCTGTCTCCCTGTGGAGGCACTGAATACTGTATTAATGCCATATACTGGGAAAACCACTTCCCTCTTCCCACCTCATCAATACAGAGAGAAAGGAGAATAAAAGGGAAGTCAGGCTCTTGCTGGATTTCCCCTGTGCTGATTACAGGGTGGGACACTGGTATTACAGGAGGTGAAAATAGAAATTTTAGAGCTTGTTAGGTCTCAGTCCTAACTGAAAATCACAGCAACAGAGAAGCAAACTGGTGTCCCTGTCTCAGCTGGGACATTCATGTTTGAAGGTGTGGCTTTGCTCTAGATAGCCAGAGGGTCTTTGCTGGGTTAGGAGTCTCTGACCAATGGTGGAGGAAGTTTTCAGATCAGCAGCATTATGTTCACCCTCCATTCCCACAAAAGCTGGCAAATACAAATCCCTGCCACACTTGGGCCTTTGGTTAAAATAAAAAAATATATCATTTAAGAAAGAATGAAGTTGATTTCCTTAGTCTTCCCTGTTACTTTACAGTGAGCAATCAATGAAGCACAGGACTCCAGAAGAAACCACCATATTTGGGTCTAAAGAAGTGTTTCACTCCATCAGAAAAATATCATTTATTTCAGAGACATGGATTCACTGCAGCTTGAAACTCAGAGACTTCTGTTTCTGCACTCACTCAGAGACAGAAATGTTTTGTGTCTGAGCCAGTAATTTAAAACATTCTGCTCAAGTCAGGTGATGGCAAGAGATGATGTTGGCCTGCTGAGTAAGACAGGCTCCATGCAGACAGACAGATGCTCCCAGCCCCAACCTTGCACAGCATTTAAGTATATGGGTCTTCTGTTTCTGACCAGCCCCTTCAGAGGCAGAAGGGAAATGCTGATCTCCATTTGGGCCAGTGGGAATTTTGCTATTGGTATCCACAGATCTGGGACTTTACCCACCAAATAAAGATGAGTGATCATTCATTGTCCTAGTTGAAGGAGAAAGTGATACAGGTGACCCAAAAAGCAGCTGATGCCCCGCTGTTCAGCTCTAGGAGGTTGTACACTGAATTTCAAACACGCCCTCCTCCTCCCAGCCTTCCCCACATATCCCAGGTGACATCTAACCTCTAGTTCCTGGAAATCCTCCTCTTCCTCCACCTCGTAGGAGAGGGTGTGGATCTTGATGTCGTCTGCAGAGAGGTCGATGAATTTGCTGTTGGGGTACTCCAGGCTGTCTTTGGTGGGCGAGCGCTCCTCGATGAAGGTCGTCTCGCAGCACTCCGAGCCCATGCTCTCGCCCCACGAGCGCAGCACATTCTCAGAGTAGAGGATGATGTTGGGCCTGTAGTGAGACTCCACTGTCTGCTGCAGCATGCTGGGGTCCAGAAGCTGCTGCACGGGGTCACTCCTGCCGTTCTCCGGGCGCCTTGGAGAGGGCAGGCTGCCTGCTCTGTGGCTCTGGTACTGAGGGGTGGGGTACACCGAGACCAGACCATCTCGGCTCTCTGCCACTAAGTTCCTTGTGTTAATTAAACCATTCCTTTTCCCAGCCTCAGTGATCTTACTGTGCATCAGCACACTGTTCTGCTCAACCAAGCCATCCATACTGGGAGGTGTCTGAGGCACTGGGACCGGTGGCCTTTATTTTGCTGTGCCTTAGAGTTCACGCTGGGCGAGTGGCTCCCATTTTCCTGATGAACAGAGGAAACAGAAAAGAAGGTGAGGACAAAGGCAATGAATTCAGGGACTCAAGTCAGCTTATCTTCCACATAATCTCAAGAGAAAACAGAGCCCCACATATGCACAAATCCTGACTTGGTTTTCCAAATATACCTCCACTCAGAGAGGCAAAGAACACCTGTTCCACATCCACAGGGTGCAGAGAAGCAGATGAGGTGAAATGTCTTGGTAGTGATGGACCCCATCAGAGAATGTCTTTGGTGCTTGCTCCAGCCTCCCACACTACACAGCTGTGATCCTGGGGACAATGTCCCTTTCCTCTAAACACTTTGATAAGAGATGGGAAAAAAAAAACCTACCAAACACCAAAAAACAATTCTCTTAAAAGAACCATTTTCAGTTCTCAGAAATCTGCAATTGCAAAAGATGGGCAGGCACTGTGTTCACCTGTCGGTGTCTGCAGCCACCCCTTGCCCTTGGCAAGTGCTTTACTACCCTTCAAACACACATTGTTTCCAGCCCAAACACATTCTCACCAGGCTGCTCATTTTTCTCAGGTGTAGACAAAGGAAAATGCCTTTTGAAATACTGATGTATAGGCCACAGCATCTGTAAGTTCAGGGGTTTGTTTCTGGGCATGACCATAGAAATCACACATATGCTAGTGGCTTCAAAGTTCTTCATTATTAGATCCCCTAAGACCAAATTATTAATGTAGGATTACCTGTTCCCATTGTGCTGTCTGGAGGAAACCAAGAATGAAATACAAAAACATATCAGCAAATGTAATTTTTTTACTCAGTCTTTTCTCTCTATTTCCCTTTTATGTCAGACAACCTCTAACAGAGCAATGTTAAACAGGGCAAAAGCCCAATATTATTTCCACTTAACTCCAGACTTCAAATACCTTCAATCTCTCTTCTGGATGCAAGAGGTATTTAAACCACTGCTAAGAGCTGTTCTAAAACTATCAATTAAGCAAGAAACTTTTTTAACATACTAGAGAGCTTAACCCAGTGTGCTGACATGTTTACATTCACAGCATTTGGTTTAACATGCAGAAGCCCCATTTTATTGTGTTGCCAGACAGTTCAGTGCTTCTCTTCAGTGAACAAGCAGGAAAGATTCAGAAGAGAAGATCCACCATGGTGGGATCTCATGGAAGTTACATGTGCAATCCAGGTAGCAGGAGCATTCAGCATTTGCTGACCACAAACCTTCCACTTCTTCCTCCCACTTCCCCCTAAAGAAACAAAAGGAAAGTACATCCCCACAGGCAGAAGATGAGAAACACTCATCAACTAAAGAGTAAATTCTCAGACTTTGCTCAGTTTCTCCTGAGCTGGCTTGGAAGATGTAAAAGGTCTCCCGATGTGTGACATAAGCCATCAACCCTGCTGAAGCCAGAGAGACTTCACCCAAAATCTGCAAATCCTCTTGCAAACATTCTTATCCCAGCCACCTGTCCAGCAAACTGAATGGTCAGGGGGAATATTCCACAGATGTAGCAGAAACTGGAGGAAGATTCACAAATCGAACAATGCCCTCTCAGGGAAATATATGAAGAGGTCAACAATTCGTCACTGCATCAACTGAATGTTGGCTCATTGAATTGAATTGAATGGAAATCAATTGAATGGAAAACTTGGGTAAATCCTTGCACCTCCCTGTGGTCACATCATTCCAACAAAGTCTGGCATAAGCAGCACTCAGGAAAATGCCATTTTAGAGCAGTTTTATTGCATGGTATAGACCTGCATTGCTTCTCAGTCCTACCATGGATCTAAACATCTACATGGCAGGTGCTTACCTTCTGTGCATTTAAACCAGTCTCATAAACCAATATTGCAGATTTTGAGTGATACTTTCCTCTTGGTAAAGGGCAAAAAGTGGGAAAAAACATCTAAAATGAGGCAAGGACAAGGGAGGAAGCATCCTTCCCTCGCAGATCTCCTCTGATAACAGGGATAATCCATTGCTGAGGACCTCCTCCCTGGAGTCCTACATAGCAGTGTAGCCAGCATGCCTCAGGGAAGGTCAGCAGGGAGATGTGGATGGCAGCATGCAATCAAGGAAAATGGTTTAACCCTAGGTGCATTTTAATCTGTAGCTGGCTGCCTGCCTTACCAGAGCCTGACCCAATGTTCTTGGCCCTGCAAGGGTATTCTTTAATGGAAGAGGCTGATGAGACTCAGGCCTTTTCAGTATATTAAGAGGGAAAAAAGAAGAAAGAAATAATTATATTAGTATTACTCCTGAAATGGAATCCCCCAGGTTGAGATGGACGTGTGACAGAGAGTGGCACCTGGTCATGAGGGATGCTTAGGGGCAAAAGGCAGCTGTGCTTCTGCAGTGGCTCAGAGCCTCTGTCCTGCCTGCAGGAACTCCTTGGACATGGCTCCAGTCACTCCATTTTCACTAGGGGCTTTCATGGACGTGACCTGGGCCAGGCTCACATGACTCACAGGCAGGTCCTAAAATTAAGATTGCTCCAGTTTCCAGGTTCTCTGCAGCCCAGAATCCCCAGATGGCAGTGCCAGACCAGGTAACCTCTGGCAGACCACCTGAGGAAACTGGAGGGTGCCTTCTCTGCAGGGAGCCAACATTCAAAGCAGAAAAAAGCTTTCATTACCTATGACCACAGCGAGGTTTCAGAATGATGTTGACAGGAAAATTAAATTCATCAGAGGTCTTGAAATAAGAAAGCTTTTCAGTCTGCTCCAAGATGCAGAGTTAATTTTTATTGGTTGGATTCAGGTTTCTTCTGTCTTTGCATGGTTTTAATTGTCCCACAAATCATTGACTGGTAGTGAGGCCAACCAGAAATAATTCTGCATTTTCACACTTGAAACTGGAAACAGAAGGGAAAGCCAAGTTCAAGTTATTAACAGATAGATATATATAATCAATATATCAACCTTCAATCTAATGTTTACCTTGGGGTTAGACGTTTTTACCCCAGTCTACTATAAAAAGGGAGTCCATTAATTATTTTAACCTTCACTCTTTCCATTTCTTGGACTCCCCCCTCCCTCTTTCTTATTTTAATAAGAAGCTGTGAGCAGTGCCAAGATCCTTAGTCTGCAATGCTGTGGTTTATTAAGCTATCATTCGTGTTACAGCAGAGCCCAGCTACAATGAGGAGCTGCAATGAGAGCTATGCTCTGCTGGGTGTTCTGCAGCCTCCTGCTATGATGACAGGGCCTGACAAACTAATTAAGCAGAGGGTGTGAGACAGAGAACTGCCAGCTGTAGGGAGGGCAAGGAGGGAACAGCTAAATGCTGTGCTCCAGGTTCTAGCAGACAAGAAGCAGAAGCCAGCTCTGTTACTGCCCATCATCCCAAAACTCCTGTGCTCTGCTGGGACCTGGCAGGATGCTGTTTTCCTCCTCTCATGGGACTTTGAACAGCTTAAGGATGCTTCAGCCTTCTGGAAACCCTTGCCAGGCACCCAAAGTCCTGCATGAATGAGCAGTTCCAGAACTCTGAATTCAAACTCCCTGATTTCTGAACAAGCCATACAGTTAAAACATTGGGCTATGGCTGAAAAGCCCTGGCCATCTCCTCACAGCAAACCAGAAAGACACTCATCCACACAGACCAAGCATCACCAGCCCAGCAGACTGATTTACTGGCAAGAAAACTGGAAGATGAAGGCAAAGTGAGGCTGAAGACAGAGTCTCCATCTGCTGTCAAAGCCTAAGGCTGTACCCTCTGCCATTCCCTGCAGATCTGGCAGGTCATCAGCCAGGAAGAAAGGCTCAAAAGCTCATGTGCCTCTGCATGGGGGTACTGGATATCAGTAGAGATCTTTTCCCCATGAAGACTGCCAAGCACAGGAAAAAGCTGCCCAAGGAGATTTTGCAGTCTCCATTCTTGGAGGTTTTGAAGACCCAGCTGAAGGAAGCTCTGATGAACGTGGTATGATCACAGAATTGACCTTTCTTTGAGCATGAAATAGAACTGGAGACCTCCTAAAATTCCTTCATCTTGATTATCCTATGATTTGAATCCCTCTGATCTTTATAGATTCCCACCTGTCTCCCATGCTCTCCAAAAAACACATACTGCTCCCAAATCCCTCACTCATTCTGAATCACCAGAATGGCAAGAAGGGGCAAAAGTGACCCTTTGTGCCACCAGCAGAAACTGATTCAGCCTCAGGATTGTCAGATTCACCAAAATGCCCCTGGGTTTGAAGCTGGTTTCCCCTCTGCCAGCACAGAGGAAGAAGAGAAAGAGAACTTTCTCTTGAAGAGCAGTCAAGCCCCACACCAAGAAAGGAAGTTGCAGATTTCCTGGAGTGAGCTTCCAGGTAAGAGGGAGTTCCTAAAGTATGCTGCAATAGGCTTCAGCATGGTTTGAGGCATTCCAGGAATTTAGAACCTGCAACACCAAATACAGACCTTTTGCATGAGAAAAATCACAGGCAATGTATGCATCTGGAGCACTGATTACAAAGTGAAATATTTAACAAAATAAAGGGGGGAAAAAACCACTTTGCCACTAGTATTTTTCTTCTTTGATTTAGCTGGGCTTATTAAAGTAGGTTTTGTTTTAAAGAAATGCTGTATTGCAGCAGCTGGAATTCCTTTTGCCCTATTAAGTAAACTACAGGGAGTTTCGTAAGGCAGTGCAAGTAACTCACACTGGGAAAATTAGGGATGCATGCATTAGTGATAGCTAAATGTTTCATTGCTAACAGTGGAATTAAAAAGACCTCCATGCTATTTTAGTATTACCAATATGCAGCAAATCCACTGTGAGATGTGATCTGTCCTCCTAAAAATGAGGAACTTGGAGTATGGTGAAATGCCCAAGGTCATGTCAAGACAGAGATGGAAATAAAATCCAGGTCTCTTGATTGCCTGTGCAGAGATATATGTTAAAACAATTACCATCTGCATATCTGCATGAATAATTGATTGCTTAATTCAGTATCTGAACCAAAGAATAGAGTGGGGAAGAAAGGAGGAATTACCTGGCGTTGACCTAAAATATAATAATATTATTCTTGCAACAAAGTATTTCCTTCTGAGCTAAAATGAAATGTAATGTTTCATTTATTTATTTTTAACTGAACAAACTGACTTTTAATTCACTATGCCTCGAGTTGGCTTCAATAAAAGCAAGAAGACACATTCAGACTTTTATAGCAATCCTCTTTCACAACTTAAATTTTTCAGCCTTAATTCTTTGTGAGGTTCAGTCTGAACTCACAGGTTTTTTCATTCTCTGTACTTTCCAGATAATAAATAACTGGCCTGACTAACAGCATCTTGCTGTGGTGTAAATAACCCTGGCTGTTGTGGAAGGCACCAGTGTAAAAACACCTTGACACCTGTACCACTTCTGGCAATTACTCTGCAGAGTGAAAGCAATCAGACTGTGTTTTTTCTGCTGTGTTTTTGAGAGGGTCCCCAGTACCACAGACCAGGACCATCACAGAAACCCAAATGTATCCAGCATCACCTGTGAGCACCTCCCATCCATTTCAAACTGGGGAGATTGAGCCATGAGGAGCAACTGTTACTTTAAGAGCTTCCAAAAGAACCCTGAGAGTCTCTCCCAGGAGCACCAACATCACAGCATCACCTGGCCCTCTTGGTCTGCCTGCTGGCTGAATCCTCTGCCCCCTCTCCCACCTAAAATCCCTGTTTAACTGCATTTGTGACCAGGCTGGCCCACAGACAGGAACACCCAAATGTGGATCCAGGACTGGCCCAGCCAACTCCAGTCTCACTCCTGATGGGCAGCCAAGCCCCCAGAGAGCCCAGTCCTTGCACACACCTTGCTCATCTGGCTCTGCTTGCTTTCCCACACTGCACTCAGGAAGCAAAGCAGGACAAGACACTGCCTCACACTTGCTCTGCCTGTAAACCCCAAGTGCCGTGCTACAGGCTGGGACTTGAGGTATTCCTGAAGCACAAATGGAAAATGAATTGATGACAGAACAGGAAAATAGTGTGGTGGTGCACACTTGGTGCAAAATGGAAGTTTCTGTACCTCCTGCCCCAAGCAAAGCACCCCAGGGCTGTAAGTCACTTTGCTAGAAAAACACTGTAAAATTACTAGAGTCAGTTCATCTGGGAAAGGATGATTAGAGTAAACAGCTGCTTCTGGGGCCATAAAATCAGCTGTGCTCCATAAGACTTAGAAAAATTGCAGAGCCAGGACTATGCTGTGGGACAAAAGCTTTACAGAGTAAGTGATTTAGCCATGGTGAGAGTGGTAGCTGGAGGCAGACAGGGCAGGCAGGCAAAAACGAAGCAGCAGAGCAGCAGCATCAGTGGGGCATAGTTTGACCTTTACAGACCTTTCTTAACCACACACTCACCCCACCCCTGCAGGAACAAGAATGGAAATGAATAATGCTGATGCCCATTAGACTCAGGGCACGGTCTGAACATGAAGAAAAACCCCATCCCCTCTGTTCTCTGGGAGGAGAAGGAATATAGTGCCTCAGGGTGGGAGGCACAGGCTTTGGGCTGGCAGCATATCCACACCACAACCTTGCCTCCATGATCTTGTGAGCCACATGCACCTGGAAGAAGGGAGATTGTTCTGCTGCAAAGAGCACAAGGATGGGAGCTGGAAGCTGGGTGGGTGACAGGGGGACACCACCCACTGGGAGAGGACTGGATAAGTCATTGCATGTAGCAGGCAGCTGCTGTGGGAGATGTCCTGAAGCAGCACACTGAACACAGCTGTCCTGCAGGACCTGGCACCAGGCTGGATGCCTTTCCTAGGTCCTTTCTCTAGAAGCTAAACTATCTGATTATGTCCCATCCCTGGAAGTTTTCAGACTGCATGAGCCCTGAGCAACCTGAGCTGGAATGTATCCCTGTCCATAGCAGGGGGCTTGGAACTACATGATCTTAATATCCCTTCCAACTCAAACCATTTCGTAATTCTGTATTCTTGCAAACACCATTTCAGAGTTCTTTGTTCTCCCTGGGGATTTTTAAGGTGTCTGAGCAGTCAATCAAAGCACACAAACCCCATCAAATCTCTGCTAGAATTGCACCAATTTGGTGTGAACAGTCAGTTCATTCTTCTCATGCCTCAGTGAAGCCACAAAGAATAAGGACAGAAACACAGCACAGATTTGGACAGTTATTGGTAAATGAGGGGACTCTGCACATTCAGGTTTTACAGAGACACACATACAAATACACACCCACAGGGATGCCAGGGATAAAACTGGCACTGCTAAAGGCATGCATGCACTCACACCACTCATGCACTGCACCACTGCTTCAAAATGCAGTCTTTGCTCATGCAGTGAGAACAACCAGTTTGTCACTCTTCTGATTTTACAGCACCAAATTCAAATCTCAATCTTTTGATTCCTAGGTGCTACAGGTTAGACCAGCTCCATGTGAATCCTCAGGGTCACAGGCATCTACATCCGAAGAGGAGCATTTTGCTGTGATCCCATTACTCAAAGTAGTTTCCAGCTTTTTGCCAGAGAAAGGGTACTCAGAAACAATTGGCATGATAGCTGGAGGATGTGTATTCAGACACTTACACACAGCCACTATTCATGTTTGTCAAAGCAAAGCCAATGAACACACAGAGTATTTTTCTCCTGTGCGTACCTCTGCAGTTATTTTCCATTTTTTCCCCCAATTGCACCATATGAACAATAAGCTGTAAAAATTCGAGTCTTCAAAGTGAAGATGACAAAATTTGGACCCTTAATAATCACATCTGTAATCTGCAATCTTACAGTCTTAATAACCACATAGGCAGTATTAAAAAAACTCTCCTGGAAGCATTTTACAGCTGTCTGCAGATATGAATTTGCAGTAGAAAGAAAGACAAAAAAAAACATTTTCCAACCACATTGCACATTTTCTCTAACAGTCTCCTCAGAAGCAAAAGCATTTTAAATCCTGAGAGTGTCTTTCCTCAAGTTAAATGTGTTGTGGCAGTGCCTGTGTACACCAGTACTGCATTACATCTGCATTTGTATAAGGAAGAGCCCTCCTCTGTGTGTGAGATTTATTCCAGAGTGTGTGGCACCAGTGGTGTGAGACACCTGCCTGCCCACTTAATAAGAGGAGACTTCATTTAATTCTGACAAATTAATTTATCCTACACACACCCTGACATGACCTGTAGTTACCAAAACTGCCAATAAAATGTCACCTTGTCCAGCAAAATCAGTCTTTGTCTTAGAAGCAAGGTAATTTGAAATTAATACAGACCATCTACATGCAGCTACTTTAAAGATGACAGTTAATTAACTATAATTAAAACTAAGTCTTGTAAATACATGAATGTAGAAAAGTGTATTCTCTGTTCTGGCTGCCTTTTAGAACACAAAAAAATCCCCCTCTGCATGCCAGTTAATGCAACATCATGAGTTTAAGACCATCAAAGCATCTATTAATTTTTGCTAATGCTCTGTTTACACCAGATTAATGTCTAATTAATTGTAATTTGAATATTTAATCTGTCTGGAAAGTTTAGATTTTATTTTTTTTTACTTCTTTCTCTTTCATTACACACAGAGGCTATAGCTTCCCTCCAGTGATTTTGAAGGCACAGTTCAACAGATTGCTCTGTGGAGCAACTCCTGCCACTCCTGCTCCATGTTCCATCCGGGAGGGGGTTAAGCCCCATCACCGCCGCCAGTCCCACACAGACCCTTGCACCTCTCCCCCTGCAGCACACTCCTGACCGGGGAGTGCTACCAATCCTGTTCCAGACAGGCTCGTGCTCCTGGAGTGTCCGTTCCAGAAAGGTCTCAGTGCATTTGCCAGCCTCTTCCTACTGAAGAGCTGACCCCTCGTGGGATGCGTTAGTGATACCGGGGGACTTATCCAACGTCACCCCACTGCCACCGAGAGCAGGGACCACTGCTGCCTCCTTGCCTCAACCATCCCTTTCTCCAACTTAGCTGTCTGCTCTCACACTAGAGGATGGAAGGAAAAGAAATTCAGTCCGGCGCCTCTCCGGAGCAGGATAGCGAGGGGAACGGGCAGCTAATGCTTGCTACCAGGAGCTCGGCATCTCCTCTGCCTGCCCCCGGCTCGGGCTCTGCCCCCACATACCCTACACAACCCCTCTCCCCCTTCTCTGGGCTGGCGGGGCTGACGGGAGCTGGGAAGAAAAGCTGCTCTGCCACAGTGCGCTAGATGGGATTCCTCATGGGGAAGAGGAGGGAAGGCAAAAAGAGAACCCCGCGCGCACTTTCCCTTCCGATGCTCCCAATCTCGCCGCGGCACTGAAAAGCCTCTTCTCCCCCAGACCCCTCCGAGCAAGACGGGGCATGTTGATCTGGGCTCTCCGCAGGGCATCAGGGAAGCACCTCTCCCGGAGGCCCCCCTCAGCCCCCGCGCTTCCCTGCGCTCCCCACGGAGTCCCTCCGCCGCGGCGACTGCGGGAGCCGCGGTGCCCCCGCCTCCGCTCCGTGCTCCGGAGGATGCTCCGGAGGATGCTCCGGAGGATGCTCCGGAGGATGCGGCGGAGCGCGGATTTGGTGCATCGCTGCCCGGAGGGGATCGGACAGGGTGGGCTGGGGGGTCACTCACCTCCCTGCAAGGTGACCCGCGGCGCGGTGCTCCCGCTGGCGCGGCCGGAGGGGCGGCTCAGCGCCCGGGCGCTCCGCC
>VZRX01024248.1:2389-13660 GCA_013398075.1 Notiomystis cincta | reverse complement strand
GCGGAGGGGGGGGGCAGAATCGCTGCACCGGGGGCTGGGCAGGCACGGCGGGACCCGCTCCCGCGGTCACCGAGCCCTTCGAGCCACCCTCGGGCTGGCTGTGCCGTGAGCTGGTCCCTCCGTGCGGCCCCCACTGCCGGGTGGGGGGCACTGGAAGCATTTGGTTCTTTCCCCCGGTCTTCCCGGCCGGGATGACCCCTCCAGCTCCACGGGGGACGCGAGGGACGCAGGGGTGGCGGGTGTTGGTCCTTGCCAAGGAGAGCAGCCAACACCCAGCTCGGCTCCTTGTCTCTGCCACCCATGGGGCACCGGCAGCCTCGATGCCTCGTGGCTCTGCTGCCCCAAAAATAGGACTGGGGACCCTCCAAGGCTTGGGGAGATCTATCAGGGACTGGGGTGCCCCGGAGTACTGTAGCCATGCATGGGGCAATGGGCGGGCCGTGGTCCGGCCCCGGTGGGATGCGGGATGTGGGCACCGGCTGCAGGCAGCAGCCGTGCGGGGAGTTACATAAACTCCCCATCTGGCAGCGGAGCCCAGGCGGGAAGGGCGCCGTGGCCCTGCGCCCGCTGCTATTCCCAGCTCGCGCTGCCGCCTGGGGCTGCTGCCACAGCCTTCTTTCTCGGGAAAGGGAGTGGATGGGGACGGCAAGTGGGGCAATGCCGCGGCATCGCCACCTCCTGCCCTGCGGAGGGAGGCAGGAAGCTGGAATGAGGGGTCCATGACACGGGCTCTGTCCTGGGAGCAGGGCGCTGGGCAGGGCAGGTTTCCCCCAAGGGAGGCTGGTGCTTACTGTGTCAGTTTAATGATTTCTAATGAGCAATTACCTCTAGTCAGTCCCCTAATTTCTGAATATCAATAAAGTTAATTAAACACTGCATGTGCATTTCCCAGAGTCTTAAAAGTAGGGATGCTCTGGGAGGTGCTTAGCTTTTCCCAAGGCTGTGACCCATGGGGTCCTGTCCACCCTGTATCCCCCCACCATGTGCTGGGAGCTGCCTGTGTGGCTCGTGCTCCAAGCTCCCCACCCTCCATCAGGCAGGGCTCCCAGGCAGCACCCTGGGTTCCATGCAGCACTGCCATGCTCAGTGTCACCGTGGCCTTGACTTGGCATCGATGGGCTGGTGCGTGACGGGGATGAGCCATGGGTCTGAGGGACATGGGAACAGGGACCCCTCATCCAGGCTGGGGAGCTTGGTGATGTGCTCTGAGTGATGGCAATGCAGGGTCTGATCCTGCCTCTCTCCTGCCCCAGCTGTGGGGCACCACCAGCCCCTGGTGTCCACAGGGGAAGTGGGATCTGGACTCCATGGCACTGGTGCAGCCAAGGGGTATAGTGCCAGGCACAGCTCCATCAGCCCTGCCCCACTGCAGCTCCTCTCCCCAGCTCTCCAAAGCCATGGCAGGCCAGGCATTTTTTGTGGGGCTCATCTTAGCCACGCTGGGGGGAGCTCCTTGTAATTTGGGGTCCTGGCAGCCTGGAGTATTGGGAAGCAGCACAGGCTGTGGCAGAGGGCACAGGGCCTGGCCGTGCCCCCATGAGCTGTGGCATCCAGCAATCAGCCAGATGCACTGTGCCCATAGGGGTGATGTATCTGGGGGCCACGGTGCCCTGGGGATGTGGGTGCTGGCTGGGTGTGAGGAGGGGGCTGGGGAAGGAGGCAGGCTCCTGCTCCAGTAATTAAGGGCGCGTGTGCTCGTGCCCTGCGTGCCTCGGAGGAGTTTGTCACCGCCACGCTGCCGTGCCGCCAGGCCAGGATTATCTGGATAATGCTCTTAAGCCAGGGAGCGGGAGGGCAGGGCTGTCCCGCGGGGATGTGGGGCGCAGGCTGAGCCAGCCTCCCCCACCGCTGCCCGGAGCCTGCCTGCCGCAGCGAGCGTCTGCGGGTTCGCGGCGGCGGGGAGGAATTCGGCACAGGGTGCTGTGCCAGGCAGGGCTGCCAGGCAGAGCCAGAGCTGTGGGGATGTGGGGGGAAATGGGGTGCAAAGAAGCTTTGGGCAAGGACATGACAAGGGCACCCCAGGCCTGGTTTGGAGCAGTAGAGACCCCCCCACTTCTGTGCTGCTGCTGGGACCCCCAGGCTGGCATGGGGCTCCTGGGGCTGTCATTCCCTGTGTGCAGCCCCTGCCAGGTCGGGGGCTGAGGCTGACCCTGGCTGTGAGGTCCCCTGGGAGCACCAACAGCCCCCAGGGGAGGTGGATGAAGTTGTGTCTCCAGCGGCTCTGACGGGAGAGGATAATTTCGCCTCCAATCAATTCTTTAAATGCGCACAATTGAAAGATTGCCTCTGAAAGCTGCCTATAACCAGGGAGGTAATGGATTCCCTCCAGTCGCAGGCAGGAGCTCGGGAGTGGCAGCATCCCCTCCTCCTGCTGCTGGGGAGATGGGGACAACCAGAGGACTAGCACTGCTCTCACCATGAGCATCCTCGGGTGGGTGAAAGGGCTGCCTGGACCACTCAGAGGCAGTGGAGATGCCTCTATCTGCCTGGCTTGCTGCCAGCCTGCCCTGTGCTGAGACCTGGCACCGCTCATCACATCCTCCGAGGTGCCAGGGGGTCCTGTTGGCCAAGGCTGGGGATCTGCTCGGCCCCCAGCCTGCAGGAGAAGCAGCAGGAGCCAGCCCGCACGCTCGCTGTGCCAGTAGGAATTATTACATATATAATTTAAATGCAGTAACGAGCTGTGCTGAAGGGATCAAATATTAATCAGCTGCAAGAGCGCTGCTCTGACCCTGTGAAAATGGAGAGAGGTGCTTGAAATGCCAGATCAGACGGTGTTGGGCGATGAGCGAGGTGATGCTTGGGCAGGGCAGTCTCTGGTGGTCCCCAGATGCCCTGGGGGGTGGCAGCAAGGGGGGAATGTTGGCTGTAAGATCAGCCCTCAGTGGCTTCCAGAACGGGGTGGTTCATCCCGTAGGAAAAGCGGTGTTTGGACAGGGCGTGGGGCTGGCTGGAAGGGACAGAGTGCTGGGGGCAGCTGAGAGGCTGGCTCTGGCAGAAGCAGGCAGGAATGGGAGGGAATGGTGTCTGCAGGAAGTATGACATGGCTGAGCAGCCCAACGCGGAGCCCGACAAGCAGCTCTCGCTCGCCTCCCGCAACCGATTTCAATTACTGTCTCTGGCAGTGGGCGGAGGGAAGGGGAGACGGGAGCTGGGTGGGCAGAGTGGCCCTGCTTTACTCCTGCCCATGCTGGGCAGGCACCCCCAGCACCCAGGGGTGCCCCGAGGGCTGGGTGCTCCTCTGCCACCCAGAGGGGTGAGCTGTGCTAGGTCCTGGGGGAGACCAGAGCTTGCACAGAGCCCCATGGGGGCCTGGCACCTACATCAGAGCCACTGTGGGGTGGCACAGAGTGGGTGCTGCCCAGCAGCAGGGTATCCATCACAGGAAATCCTGGAGGAGGGGCTGGAGGGGCTGATTTGGGTGCTGTCAGCCCAGGGAGGGGGGACATGGCACCGCACAGCGCTCGGGTCTGAAATAGCAGCAGACATACAATTTATCACCGCTGCTGCCTCGCGGGGAAATTGCTGTAGAAACCCATTAGCTCCGCAGGGAGAATGGGGAAGGGGGATTTTGTGGGCCGTGGGTGGCGAGGAGGGGACCAGAGCTGCACTGGCATCCACCAGGGATGCCCCAGGGATGGGCACCGAGCTGGCCGCTGGGTTCTGCCCTGGTGCCCAGCCGGTGTCGGCGGCGCTCGGTGTGTCGGCCGGCGCCCGGCAGCCGCGGTGCTCCGGGGAGCCGGTTGCGGTGATGTGACATGTGTCAGCGGGTAAATGACTGTTCAATTCAAGGAGAATTGCAAAACATACAAGGTCAAACGCTTCCCCGCCAGCGCTGCCATGAATATTAAAGCCGAGCTCCTCCGATAGCTGCCAGGGCTGGCGGCCGCGCTTGCCGGCGGTGTCCCCGGGCAGCAGGGCAGCCCCTTGGCTCCCTGCTCCAGCTGCTCCAACAGTCTCAGCATGGCTTTGGGCAGCTGGGGTCGCTGGTGGTGCCAGGGTGGAGCTGGCTGTGGGGCAGCAGGACGTGGATGCCAGCAGAGGTGCCAGCTCGCCACGCTGGGCGCCAGTGGTTTGTCTGCGTGGCAGTGGTGGCAGCTGGGTGGCAGAGGAGCTGGCTGCACAGTCCTGCCGGTGCCCCCACCCCAACCTGCACCCTCACACCTTCTGTGTGCTCCTGCATCGCCCACCCAGCCCCGCCTGCCTCCCGCAGTGCCTGTGTTCCCACGCTGCCTACACCTGCCCACCCACCAGCTGCACCCAC
This sequence comes from Notiomystis cincta, assembly GCA_013398075.1. Lineage (NCBI taxonomy): Eukaryota > Metazoa > Chordata > Aves > Passeriformes > Notiomystidae > Notiomystis > Notiomystis cincta. The sequence continues at coordinate 9,396 of VZRX01024248.1, read as the reverse complement.
CTGTATTCCCTGCCTGCTCCTGCCCACGCTGCCTCCACACCTGGAAGCAAGCCCTGCTCCCTGCCTGAGGTCCCCAGGGCCACCAGGGCAGGGGACAGGTAGGGATCTGGCATCAATTGGGTGTGTTCCCTCTCCTGTTCCTGTTCCTGTTGTGGAGGCTGGGGGTGGTTCAGGGGTTTTGGGCCGTGGGACAGGGAGGCTGGGGGTGGGGGAGCGTGGCGTCGGCTGCCTGACAGCTCATTCATCACAGCTGCCGGCCCTGGCCACGGGGGCAAAGCCAGATTGGATTTTAAATTAGAAAATAAACCTAGAACCTTGTGAGGCCCAGCCCCTGCCCTCACCCTATGCCAAGCACCCGGCTGCCCGCTCCTCCCGCCTGGCCCCTCCTGCAGACGGGGAAACCGAAGCGAGGAACACCGCTGTGTCGCGGCGCTGTGATGCTCCTGGGGCCACCCAGGGCCCTGCCCCGTGCCTTCCCTGAGCCGGGCACTCTGTTATTGCTTTCTTGGCGGGCAGCATCGATCGGTGCTCCCTGGGCGGCCGCGTGCCGCCTTATTTATTTATTTGTGACAGCAGGCAGCATCGATTCCCGCCGGGGGCCCTCCGCCCGCCGCAGCCGGATTAGTCTCTGCCACCTCCCGGCTGCTGTTAATAAACTCCCACCCGACAAAGCCATGGGAGGGATTAGGACCCTGTCCCGGGTGTGGGCACAAGGCCAGCGTGCCGAGGGACCCCCAACAGGTACGTGGCTCCTGGGGAGCTGACAGCCCCTTTGCCCACCCCGAGTTCAGTGGGGTCGCTGCTGGGTGCCAGGGTCCGGAGGGGTGGGTGCTGGGTAGCCAGTCCCATGTCAGCGGTCCCTGGTCACCTTGGGGACATGGGAGGGGACATAGCTGTGGCACTGGAGATAAGCTGCTTAGAGACATCTGTGGAGGTGGAGGCTCTAATCCCGTGGTGTTTGCGGGGCATGGGTGGCAGCAGCTGGGCACTCGCTGCCTTCCCACGGTGCCCCGAGCATCCTGCATCCCCAGAGGGTCACGAGCATCCCCGTCCCGAGCACCCCCTGATGCCAAGGGCATCCTGTGGTACCCAGAGCACCACACAGAGCCCAGGGCAGGCCTTGTGCCAACACTGCCCAGCCCAGGGTGCAGAGGATCCAGATGGGACCTGTTGGAGGACCCTCGTTGTGAGGCTCAGCCTTAGCCAGCAGCCTCCATGAGGACCACCCTGCCCCCTAGCACCCTGCACATGTGAGATGCTCATGGACAGGAGTGTCCAGGGGGCTGGGTGGGAATCTCTAGCCCAGCCTCCACCTCGTGGGGCAGTGGTGGCAGTGCAGGGCCCAGCCCTGAGCACTAATCTGCTATTAAAGCCTAACTGAGATTTTGGCGCCCTTCAGTATAAACTCATTAACTTTTATGTTCTAATAAATGGATCCTATTAAAATATAATTCTGGCCTTGCTGGGGGGCAAGAGAACCTCTCGGAGCTGGTGTGGGCAGGTGTCCCCACTGTGCCTCTGTGCCCGGGGCGTTATCATTGTCCTGGCACGGTGGCAGGGGGGTAGTGGGGACACGGGGTGGGCAGCAGGGGTGTGAGGATGCCTGGCAGCACCCAGCAGCTCCCCACTACGCTGCACACCCAAGATAATGTCTCTTAATAGTCCCTTAAAAGCAGCAGTCGCAGAGTAATTAATCTTCGAGGGGCCCTGCCCTGTTACGGATAGGGATAATTACCCGGTAATTGGCAGTATCATGTCATCAGTGCCTGTGCACGGCGGCAAGACGTGCCCACGCTCTACCGTGGCCCCGTGCCCCACACCGGGGCCTCAGAGGGATGCTGGGTGTCACCATGGCAGCCCCTCTGCCGTGGCACGGCAGGGCTGGGGACACTGAGCTGTGCCCAGCGGGAGAGGGGATGGTGCTGTGCCAGATCCAGGAGAGGGAGATGCTGGGTGACTCATTAGGGCTGATTAAATTCTCTTTTATTTTTGGTCTAAAGGCTGTAAGCTGCTGGGCTGGGCATGCTGGGGATTTGTTCAGGGACTAATGCCTGGGAGGGACACGGGGTTGTGACAGGGGAATCCCTGTGGTTGTGGGTGGGAGAGGGGGGAGCATTAATGGGGTAGGGGGTTCCCAACAGACTCACACTGCTCAGGGACGGCCTGGCTGGAAATAAGCTGAGCTCAGTGGTACCCTGGAGGAGGGTCCAAGTGTCCAGGCTCTTGTGACATTCCTGGCACAGTCAGTCATGGCAGTCATGGTAATCACCTGCATGTTGCATCCTGGGGGAACCTCAGCACAGGATGGCCACCTCTGCAGTGAAGGGTAATCTGTGATCAGGGACACCCAGTCCCAAGGCTGTCCCCATCAGGGCTGGCTCACAGGAGGAGTGGGCACCCCTTCACGTGGTACAAGCTGCAGAAGTGCATTAATTAGCCAGGGCTTAATTGCCAGGGCTGCCCCAGTGAAGGGTATGCTGGGGAGAGGGTGTCACCATCCCACTGCATGTGGCTGATGCGCTTGTTTGTCATCCTGGTTTGGGGGGAATATTGGTGTGCAGCGAAGTGTTCCTCCTTGGAGCAGCACTGGCTGTGGTGCAGGGTTAGTCCATGGGAAGTACTGGCCCCCAGTGCAGCACAGGTCTGTGGCCCTGCACCAGCACCACTCCCCAGAGCTGCATCCATGGCTGATACAGCATCAATCCATGTCCAAGCATTGGTCCCAGGTGCCACTGAGGGCACAGTGCTGGTCTGTGATGAAGCATCAGTCCCTGGTGCCTCACTAGTCCCGTGCTCCCTGTCAGTCCCCAACACAGCCTCAGTCCACAGGTCCCCAGCACCCCACATTCTCTCCTCCCTGCAGGCTTGAACGGGCTGGCGAGGAAGGCCGGGGAGAGCGCTGAGGTGGAGCCGACGGCGCTGCCCACGCCCGCGGAGCGGGAGGCAGAGGCTCGCTTTGTGAGCACCGCGCCCACGCTCAAGATCCTCAACCACCATCCGCTGCTGGAGGACCTGCTGCACGAAGCCTTCCTGAAGAAGGACTACCTGGCCCAGGCGCCATTCCTGCCTGCTGGAGCCGGCCCCCTCCTCCCTGCCAGTGCCCTCCAGCCGGCCCCCGGCCCCCCAGAACCCGAGCCCTCACCCCGCACCCCTGCCCTGCCCCGGCCCGCCTTCCCCACTGACCCTCTGACCACGCCAGCGGGGCGCCCTGGGCCATGGGGGGAGGCGTGGGGGGCTGTGCCAGGTGCAGACCCCTCGTGGTCCCCCTCTGGGGTGCCAGAGTCAAGCACTGCATCCCCCAGCCAGGCACCCACCACGGCTGGCACATCCCTGGCACCTCGCGCCGGGGCCGCTGTGGTGCCCGGGGATGAGGAGGGGACCACCACCACCTCCACCATCACCACCACCACTGTCACCACACTGCAGGGGCCAGGTGAGTGCCAGGGACGGAGTCAGGTGGAGCTGGGGTGAAGTGAGGCTGAGCTGGGGTCTCTTCTGTCACCAGCTCCCTGCAACCGGACGCTGGCGGGTCCCGAGGGCTGGCTGGTGTCCCCAGAGCCAGTCGGTGTCCCCTATGATGGCAGCCTGGACTGCACCTACACCATCTCTGTCTACCCTGGCTATGGCGTGGAGCTCAAGGTGAGCTGAGGGCTGGGGTGGGACAGGGCCTGCAGACAAGTGTGGCATGTCCCCTACTCTATGCCCTGGCTGTGTGTCTGTGCAGAGTGCAGCAAACACATGATCTTGTCCCTGTCCTTGTCACCATTCCTGTGTCCTAAGCCAAGAGAGCTGGCTCAGGGCATTGCCTACCCTCAGCCTCCGGCACAGGGATGGGTCCATGAGCTGGTGGGATGCCCCAGGATGCTCTGTGCCCACCAGCTGCTGTGGCTGGCACCCATCAAAAAGAAGTGCTGCGAGATTTAATTAACGAAGCCCTGATGGAGAAGGTGCGAGCAGTGCCAGCAGGTGCCATGCTGTGCTGCAGGGCCAGGAACACCCAGTGCCCATCTGCCAGGAGCAGAGGCTGACAGCAAACCCTGCTGTGCTGAGGCCATGTGCTGCTCCCATCAGTGGCATGTGGCCATGTGTCCCCATCTCTGCTGAAGCCACTGCAGGGCAGTGCCCTGGCTCGTCGAAAGCCTGCGGTGAGCCAGAGGCAGCATCTCCAGCACCAGCCCTGCTCCAGCCCACACTCACCAGCGCTGCTGCTCCTCACCATGCAGCGTGGCTCAACAACATTAACTGCAAATTGCTCCAGAGGGCGAGGCTGGCTGGCTGCAAGGGGCCTGGCTGTGCTGTGGTGCTCTGGCAGAGCTCTGGCTGGGCCCTGCTGCTCTTGGCGTGGGGGATGATTTATGGCACTGCTAACCATGTTTGAAAGGTGCTGCCCTGCACAGACAAGCTCCAGTGGGCTATCGACCGCAGAGAAGCCACTCAAGGACCAGCTCCGAGCCAAGTGCTGGGTGATGCTGTGTTGGTGACACTTGTGTCCCCTGCAGGTAGAGAACATCAGCCTGGCAGAAGGGGAGACACTGACGGTGGAGAGTGCAGGAGGCCTGGAGCCCAACCTCCTGGCCAACGAGTCCTTCCTGCTGCGGGGCCAGGTCATCCGCAGCCCAGCCAACCTCCTCACCCTCCGCTTCCAGAGCCCCCGGCCCCCCAGCCCTGGCTCCTACCACTTTCACTACCAAGGTATGGGGCTCAGACCCCGCTGTACCCTCTGGGAGCTTCCCTGCCAGCACGGTGCTAATTTGGGTCGTGGTGATGTACCAGGGGTTCTGTGTTTTAAGGGGCACTGACCGGGGGAGGAATGCTCATGGAGAGTTAATTTGCCTTAGCAATTATGGATTCATTTAGCATCATTCTCAGCAGCCATAGACACTGTGTCACTCAGCCCTGCCACACCCAGGCATTTCCACAGACCTAGGGAGGCAGTTTCTGGATTCTGGGGGGCGTCCATTGCTCCTCAGCTTTGGTAACACCACCACCTGCCCCCAGCCTACCTGCTGAGCTGCCCCTTCCCGGCACGGCCGGCTTTCGGGGAGGTCTCGGTCAGCAGCCTGCACCCTGGTGGAGACGCCCGTTTCCGCTGCTCCACGGGATATCAGCTGCAGGGCGCCCGCCGGCTCCTCTGCCGCAACGCCACCCGCCCCTTCTGGAGCGCCCGCGAGCCCCTCTGTCTCGGTAAGCACCGGCAGGGCAGGGACACAGGACAGCTGGCATGGCACAGGCACCCACCGACGGTCCCTCTCCCACAGCGGCGTGTGGCGGCGTGGTCCGGAACGCCACAGTGGGACGCATTGTCTCGCCCGGCTTTCCCGGGAACTACAGCAACAACCTGACGTGCCACTGGCTGCTGGAGGCACCGGATGGCCACCGCCTGCACCTCCACTTCGAGAAGGTGTCACTGGCAGAGGATGATGACAGGTTTGGCTCTGGAGCAAACTTGGGGGGGTAGGGGTATGTGGGCACCCTGGGGCAGTCCCTCATGGGGCCATGTCCAAGGAACAGTGCTCCTCGCTATATCCAAGGATGGGTGCCATTGGCCATATCCAAGGATGGGTGCCATTTGCCATATCCAAGCATGTGGTCTACCAGGGATGGCTGCTAGCAGTCATATTTAAGGACGAGTGTCGCTCACCATGGCCAAGTGTGGCCACCTTTGGCCATTGGCCATGGTCAAGGACAGGCACCATTGGCCATATTCAAGGAAGACGCCCTCTGACCATGCCCAGGGACGGTGCTCTTGGCCATGGTGCACCTTGTCACGCCTTGGCAGGCTCATCATCCGCAATGGCAACAACGTGGAGGCGCCGCCAGTGTACGACTCCTACGAGGTGGAGTACCTGCCCATCGAGGGGCTGCTCAGCACCGGGCGCCACTTCTTCGTGGAGCTCACCACGGACAGCAGCGGGGCCGCTGCGGGCATGGCGCTGCGCTACGAGGGTACGGGGCCGGGGCGCAGCGGGGAGCCCAAACATCCCCGTGCCCACCTGGCCCCTGCAGACCTTTGTCCCTGTGCCCGCAGCCTTTGAGCAGGGGCATTGCTATGAGCCCTTCGTCAAGTACGGGAACTTCACGGCCAGTGACCCCCGGTACCCCGTGGGCACCACGGTGGAGTTCAGCTGCGACCCTGGCTACACGCTGGAGCAGGGCTCCACCATCATCGAGTGCGTCGACCCCAGCGACCCGCAGTGGAATGAGACAGAGCCGGCATGCCGTGGTGCGTCTGGTGCTGGAGGGTGCCGTGGGTGCTGGGGGCTGCTGTGGATGGGGCATGAGAGATACTGCAGGCACGGTGCTGTTGTGTGTGCTGGAGAGGGTGGGAGTTGGAGCCAACAGGGATGGGGGTGATGAGCTGGGATGCTGGAGTGAGTACTGGAGCCAGGGATGGGCGCTGGAGTCACCGCGCCATGGTTTGTGCCTGAGCCGGAGTCAAGGATGGCGGGTGCTGGCTGAGGGACCCTGGAGCAGGTGCCCCGTGGCAGTGCTGAGCCCGGTGTGCCCACAGCGGTGTGCAGCGGGGAGCTGACCGACACGGCCGGAGTGGTGCTGTCACCCAACTGGCCGGAGGCCTACGGCAAGGGCCAGGACTGCATCTGGGGGCTGCACGTGGAGGAGGACAAGCGCATCATGCTGGACGTCCGCGTGTGAGTGCGGGGACGGCCCGGGGCGGGGACGGTGGCACGGGGGGTCTGTGCACTCCCTGCCCTCACGGCCCCACTGCCCCAGGCTGCGTCTGGGCTCGGGGGACATGCTGACCTTCTATGACGGGGACGACCTGACGGCGCGCATCCTGGGCCAGTACACGGGCGCCCGGGGCCGCTTCAAGCTCTACGCGTCCACCGCCGATGTCACCGTCCAGTTCCAGTCCGACCCCGGTGCCGGTGCCTTTGCCTATCGGCAGGGCTTTGTCATCCACTTCTCCGGTGAGCCCCAGGGTGGGGCAGTGCCACTGGTGTCCACAGTGTCCCCACTGCCCTGCTCACCCCTCCATGCCCACAGAG
>VZRX01024246.1:0-16225 GCA_013398075.1 Notiomystis cincta | reverse complement strand
GGGCTGCCAGGACCTGCTGCCTAATAGGCAGGAGGGAGAGAGAAACACATCCTTTTTGGGTTGCTTCCTCCTTGATTTGTGTCCAAACTGGCACAGGATGACTAAATCTTCCCAGGTGGTCTCTAATACTATCACAAATGCCCCTTTTAAGTTTGACTGACAGCTCTGGACCCTGTTCCTTTGGTTATAAATTAGGTGAAGAGTTTGCATAGAAAAATGGTGTTTTATAGAAGGTCTCTCGGCAGTAGAACTAGTAAAATTTCCAAACACAGAGTTTACTCATTGAAATGTGAGGGTTTGACTGAAAAGCTAAGAAAATCTGGTTCTCTAGCTACTTAGGTTACTACCTTGTGCTTCGTTTTAAAAATGTTATTAAGCACAGAACAGGAAAACAGAATATTTTGGGTTGAACTAAAGATTTAGTGTGACACCTGAAATATACTTTTCAGTTCTGTGCAGTTTGGGTTTTTCTTTCTGGAAACACAGCTTGATTTACTGTTCTGGTAACATCCTAAAATATTTGCAGATAGTTATTTGTGATTACATTTCCATGTTTAGGTAAGCTGTAAGTCTGGGAGCATGGATTTGCACTAGTGAGATAAATCCCAAACTTAGAGAAAGAAATTCATAGGCAAAAGTTCATTTAAGAAAAAAAGAACATATTCTCTGCTAGCATATATGAGCATTTAAAGTATGACAAATAACAGGTCAGAGCTGGTTCCCTGTTACAATTTGCAGTTCTAGGCTATGTCAGAGAAAACAGCAGAGGTCTTTGATATAAACTGAGTCAAGGACACAGAGAAGCACTTCTTGCTTTGGCATTCAGGCAATGGAGCAAAGTCCAGGAATGATGCTCTAGAAAGCAGTTAAGGTTATGACACTACACAAGTAGTGAAAATACTTTATCCAGATGAAAATAGTACCTTTATATCAGTGCTAAAAAATGCATTTAAAAGATGAAATATTCAGTGCAAAAAAAAAATTAGGCAATTTCTTCAATGGAGAAACCGGTTTATTAGCTTGTAACCTAAAAAATAATTATAAAAAATAAGCAGTACAAATGTCAGCACTGTCTGTAGCTCATTAGGTTACCTGAAACAATGGGACAGATTCTGATCAAATTCCTGTTGGATATAAACCTACAAGAAGTTCCATAATGCCATCACACTTTTTTTTTTCTGCTCTGGAGAACAACCAGTAAGCAGAAAGTCCTTTTGCTTTCTTTCCAGCACTGTCTAGGGAAATTACACATCCTTGTTTAAACCCTTTTGGTTACTTCATGAAGTCAACACAAAGGTTTGTATTAAATGAATAAGTGGTCATAGCTCCCACCAGAGAAACACAGAAGATATAGGGTTTCTCATCCCATCTTCTCTTGCACGCTTCTTGCCAAGTCTGACTTGGGATCCATCACTAGGAAATTCTGCCAGACTAGTGCCCCTCTGAGATGAATGTATTTGAACAAAATAGAGGACAGTGCAAATTTTGTCTCTCTGCAGCAAATCAATGAGTCTGTTTTTAAAACTGATCTGCAGATTGGTTGTCTTTTACAGCAAGCATCTGTTCCAGGGCTTTATTTCCTAGCAGGGAAGAAAACAAAATCAAGGTAATCAATAACATGGTTTTACTATTTGCCTTTGTATCTGTTTTACTTCTCATCTCTAGAAAGAGGCCTTGTTTGGGGGAATTTAGGTTAAAAGGCATGTAGATTAAAAATCCCTGGAATATTCTACCATTCTTGCATTAGATTTAGAGTTACTTTTCTTCTATATTCAAGATACTGCTCATTTACTATCATTTGCACAATTTCAAATAAATATGCTGCAGTTTGTCTTGGAGAGAATAATGGTTCACTATGCTGTGGTGAACCCTAATTCTGTGGTCCATGGTCTTCACTATGTCTGTGCTGTTGGACCATGCCCTTATCCCACAGGAGACAGACATCTCCTCTTTTAAGCTGTCAGCTGGTCCACACAGCTGCACATGATCCCATTCTCCTTGTATTTGAGGGGCAAATCGACTTTTGAGATGAAGATGACGAAAAGTTGCAATTCCACTCTGGTCTTCAGATGTGTATTTTCCATGGCATTCACCTCTGGGCCCTGATTCACGCCCAGCTTGTAGCCTGAGGGGCTGGGTGTGCCCTGGGCAGGTGCTGTGAAGGAGCCATCATTAGCAGTTTGTCAGAAGTGGCTCAGAGGGGAGTGCAATGCACGGTTTGGTTACACCCCACGTTGGCACTACCCTTCTGTAACACAGGACGTAATTATGCATCGATTCACGCTGACATCACACCACAGCTGATGAGTGGGGATGCTGCCACAACAGCCCTGACCAAACTCTCCCTGTGATGCAGCTGCCCTTTGGCTTGGGGGAACACAAGGGACATGGTTGTGCTGGCAGAGCAGTGTGCAAACATGCTCTGCAGTGTGCACAGGGCTGTCAGGCATTGCTCTGATTACATGTTGGTTGTACTGAGTGCCTTTTTTGGGTCAGAGCCCCAAGTGCCCTTCCCATGCTCCTTAAGGGACCAGTGCTCTCACAGAAAGAGAAGGATGTTTAGGCAGCTGAGATACACCTGACTTTCTGTGGCACTAGAGGGAAAATGGCAGGTATATCTAATATATTTTGAAAAGGCTTGTGCTTTCACCTCACTGTGCTGCAGTGCTCCACAGCCAGTCCTGGGCCCCTCTTTGTCTGGTGAGGTGCCCAGAGGTGGAGGGAGCAGGTGCCTTCTGTCCCTGCCAGTCTAACCACAGCAGTGTTGTCTCAAACTGACATACAGGAAAGCTTTTGTAATTCTCCTGCCTGTTCCAGTGATGCAGAAACCAAAGTAAAATGTCCTTGATAGGAGACTATGATATTCTGAGGAGAGGAGGTGAGAATTTCTCACTTTTTGGGGGTCAGTGATGCAGCATTCTCTGAGGAGTAATCAGCTGACAGGAAATGCTCACTCACTCATTTCTGTGGAGAAAGTGAGCAAGACAAAGGGTTTGCATAATCCTAGTTCGGTTTTTTCTATTTTTATTTTATGTTAATAAGATGGCCCGTGCAAGAGAAAATAAACACTCTCTTTTTCTCCATTCCTAATCTCTCAATGTGATATAAATACCAGCCCACAATTTAGCAGTTAATTAATATGTACTTTCCATTACCTTTCTTTTGGAGAGCTCATTTTCTTGAGGAATGTAGCTCTTCATTCAAACATTTCATTTTGTAGCAGGAGAAGGAGACAGAGGCACTGAAGGACTACTTTAACTGGGTTGTGTAACAATGGCAGAGGTACTAATTGTCTGGGAGAATCATGTGGAGGGAACAAAAGGACTCCTCACAAAATGAATACATTACAGAGACTCTTTTATGACTGATGTCCTTAAGAGAGACAGAGAGAGGTAGGAGTAGGATGGTTTTGTAAGAAAATGCAAAGATTACACTGAAGTTTGTCTTGGCACAGGGAAGATGTTTTCTTGGGACTGCTGGAGGGAAGCTTATGCTGTGTTCCACTGTTCCCTCTTTCCACAGCAGTGTTCCTTGTCCTGCCCTAGGAGCAGTGAAAGGTCAGGCTGCTCAGGACCACCAAGTGGAGCAGCTCTGGGAGTGCCTTGGCTGCTGTGCCAGTGCAAATGGTCTCTGCACAGACAGCTTCTGCCCAGTTACTTTTGGCAGCCGAGGCTCGCTGCCAGTATCTCACCCTTTAGGGTCCAGTTGTGCAAGCTGGGTAACCCAGGATGGGGTCAATAAATGGGAGATTAAGAGAAGGGCAGAGAGGGTAAATAGTTATTCTGGGCACCCATTACCATGACACCTCTCTACTTTTAGATCTATCATATACACACTTATTTCCAGAGCATGCAGGGGGCTGGTCTGCCAGGTAAAAGATGGGGATTTTCCCCTTTAAAAAATATGAAAGAGTCTTTATTGGACCCACTTGACTAGTGGATTGCAGCTTGTTAGTTTTCTCTTCAAGTTATAATCATGAGAAGTCTGTTTTTCATATCACTTATTTCAGCTGAATGGTTGCACTTGCTGTCACCATTTGGAACGCTGTAGATGTTTGTGCTGAACACTGTGTTCAGAAATGTTTATTTTTGTCATGAAAGTACAGCTGTATCTTGAAGGTGGCACCGAATTAGAATTAGGTATAATGAGGTAGGTTGCTAATACACATTACACTAGGCAGCACCTTAGCATGTGGAAATGTGCAACTTTACACATCTGACTAACAGGAACCAACAAAAAAGAGATCGAAATTCTTTTAAGGTTAAAAGGGAAATGTCATCTTCAATGACACAGGTAATTTCTTTCTGTACTTGGTGACTCCTCAGATGACCACCTTTCCATCACTAGTGTTAATGTTAAGCACTTCAAAGGCATGGGAATGTGGGAGGGGGAAAGAATCTGCTTTAGAAAGCAATTTATTTTTCTGAGGGGGTGATGGTCAGCTGGATCAGTTTCTGACTTGGCCAGGTAGATAACTGTGAGTGCCACTGCTGCAGAGAAGGTGGTGGTGGGGAACAGGGGGTGTGAAGTGAAGAAGGACAAAAAGGAGAGCCTGGAAGTTCCAGCATCATCTCTGTGGTGGAGGGGGCTCTCTGATGTGAAGCATGGCCATTCCTCATTTATGCAGGCCCAGTACAGAGTGGAATTGTCAGCCTTTTGTGCACAATGGGTTACCAAACTNCTTCAAAGGCATGGGAATGTGGGAGGGGGAAAGAATCTGCTTTAGAAAGCAATTTATTTTTCTGAGGGGGTGATGGTCAGCTGGATCAGTTTCTGACTTGGCCAGGTAGATAACTGTGAGTGCCACTGCTGCAGAGAAGGTGGTGGTGGGGAACAGGGGGTGTGAAGTGAAGAAGGACAAAAAGGAGAGCCTGGAAGTTCCAGCATCATCTCTGTGGTGGAGGGGGCTCTCTGATGTGAAGCATGGCCATTCCTCATTTATGCAGGCCCAGTACAGAGTGGAATTGTCAGCCTTTTGTGCACAATGGGTTACCAAACTGTTGTGGTTTGACACTGGTCAAACTCCAGGCACCCATGAAAGCTGATCACTCACCCTTCCCTGCTACAGCTGGACAGAGGAGAGAAAAATTTAACAAAGGGTTCATGAGTTGAGATAAGGACCAGGAGAAAACACTCCAAGGGCAAAACAGGCTCAACTTAAGAGATACTAAGTGAATTTATGACTAACAAAATCAGAGGAGAATAATGAGAAGTAAAATAAGCCCTTAAATCACCTTTTCTTCCCCCAGCCCCTGCCTCCTTCCCACTGACAGCACAGGGAGACAGGGCAGGGGGGTTTGGTCAGTTCGTCACCCAAGGTCTTCTTCCACTGCTCAGGGAGAGGAGTCCTTCCCTGTGAGCCCGTGGGGTCCCTCCCACGGGAGACACTTCTGTGGGAACTTCTCCAGCACGGTTCCAATCTCCTGATGTCCAACATGAGCCTTCCCTGGCAAAACTTGAGGTGCCATTTGTTTTTGCCCTGGGAGCAGAACCTGAGCCCCACCTGGCTGCCTTGTGTCAGGGAGATTTTGCAGAGAGAGAAAAGGTCCCCCCTGAGCCAGCCCAGCTCCCTCAACCACTCCTCAAATGCCTTGCTCTCTAGACTCTTCTCCAGCTCTCTTGCCCTGCAGGCAGGTTAACGACAAGAAAAATGTCTGAGAGTGCGTTTCAAACGCCAGCAGTGGCTTTTTATAGTGCATGTGGAATTGAGCAGTCCTAATCCTAATCTCACTTTGACTACAAGGTTTGGAATTCCCGTAGGAGCCGTGCAGTCCTTGAGCGGGGCAGCTGGTGGTCCCACACCCAGGGCAGCCTGTTGGGTGCTCTCGGGAGCTCGGGATGGGGCTCTGGGCACAAAGCGGGTGGGACCCCTCAGGGCTCCTTCCGAGCAGGAGCCGGGGCTGGCGAGGGCTGCGGGCGGCCCGGCAGTGACCGAGCGGCTGCGCTGGAGGGGATGCTTGGTCAGCCCCTGCCCGGGAGCACAGGGCACAGCCTGTTCAGCTCGACAGATGCGCCTTCCTTGACCCTTCCCATTTCCCGCTGCCCTCCGAACAGATTCCTTCCCCAGTCCGAGCCGGTTTTCCCCAGCCAGTCATTAAATCAGCCGGATGTGGCTCCCTTCCCCCATGATACGGTGGCGAGGAGTGCCTGCTGATCAGTCCTTTCACGTAGTCTCTGCCGCTTGCTGCTTCGGCTACTAAAATTTAAAAAATCAAAAACCAGGGAGAGAAAGGAAACGCCCTCAAACCCAGCAGTTGCTGTCCCTCGTTCCTTGACATTGGTGGCCGCCGCAGGGCTAAGGCGGCCGGGCAGGGTGTGCTGGCCCCCGCGGAGAGGGGTGTACGAGACCCCGGGGGCTCTCGGAGAAGGTGGAGATTGCTTTTCTCCGCTTTCTAAGAGCCGTGTGGTCCTGAGCGAGCCCAGGGCTGAGCCCGGTGTGCAAAGGTAGCTGAAGTCTCGGGGAAAGTCAAAAGCATGTGGGGAAGGAATCAGGCTGGACATGTAAAGAGAAAAAGAGCTCGAGAGTTTCACCAGCGAGCCATGCAATGAGAAGTAACAGCTGATGTTCTGGTGGGAAGGAGCGAGAGTCGTCACCGGGAGCTGTGGATCCAAGGTTAACGGTGGGGGGGAAGGGAGCTGGAACTTAAAGTAATTACCCAGGCAAAGGAGAGAAGGAAAGAAGGAGATCCAGGCTATTGCCTTGTGCTGCCATAGCTTGGACAGAATCACCAGGAAAACTGGCAAACTTTAGCAAAAGCCTTTGCATGGGCGAGAGCCACTGCCCCTCTTGTTTTAGAAGCACGAGCCTAAGCACCTGATTTACTTAAAAAAAAAACCCAAAAAACCCCCAGAGGGCTTTCAAGAATTTGCATTTTCTATCCCGTCACGGTTGCTTGCCTGGGAGACTGAAAGGAAGAAACCATTTCATTTATTCCCCCCCCCTAGTTAGAGTACAAATACAGAAATAAAGAGCTAAGGAATGGCTGTAGAGGTGTAGGGGGAAATTGTGCATCGGGGTGTAGGTTAAAAGAGAAAGGACACCCCTTAATTTTTCGTTTAGAAATATTAAACTGCATGTGTTAGACATTGAGAAGAACGTTGTGTTGTCCTGGTGAGATGTGATGTTGAACAATATCAAATCCAAGGAAGGATTTTTCCTGCTCCCATTTCACATACACAAACACAAAGCAGGGCAGAAGTTTTCCAGCTTGGCAACCCAAGGCTGGGGAGCCACAATTCCCATGGTCCAAGCCCTGATGCACAGGGAGGGGGGACCTGTCTGCTCCCTGTCCCAGTTCATCCCACAGCACAAGGCTTTCCCACTGAGTTGGCCAGTGCCCAAGAACAATGAAGCCAAGGGGATGTGCAGGCTCGAGCTCTCCTGTGGGATCCTCTTTCCACCCCCGTTGCCACGATGGCTTTGAAAGTTGCCCTGCACAGGTACCCCAGGGAGGGTCTCTGCTCTGGGCCCTTCCTGCAGCTCCCGCACTCCTTTGTTCCTCGGCAGCTGTGGCTCGACTACATCTCCCAGCAGGCTGCACTGGGGAAGGGGGGGAGAAGGGCTTTTCCAGCCTTTTCCCTCCCCCATTGCATTCCTCCTCAGTGAGATGAAAAAGCCATACTCACTTTGCTGACACATCATGTGCTTTGAAAAGACAAGAGGTGCAATGCTGCAAGAAGTCGGTTAAATCCCTAAGTAGGAAGGATGTAGCCCTGAGCTAATAAATATATCTTAATAAATACATAGAGATTTTTTCTTTTGTGTGCAGGACCAATGACTGCCAGTCTCTCTGGATATACAACTTATACAACTGTTTCTTCATCACAAACTGAAGCACATGTATTTCTTGCATAATGTTATTTGCTGCCATATAAATATTTCTTTTCTGGCCCCTGCAGAGCCTATAGATTGCTTTGTTGATCTTCTGCATCAGATGGCTTTGTCCTTCTGGTACTGCATGTATGCAGATCTGAGGCCTATGTAAATATGTATAAATTTGTAACAGATTTATTTTTACTCCCTGTGTTTTTATGCTAGGGATGAAGAAGTTTGTTTAATTGACAGCATTGGTGTAAAAGTGGTTAGGGCTTTTAGAATTAGAATTGCTGGTTGTAAATGGTCTCCCTGTAAACACTGTTCTCTTAGTTATTCTTTTGATTTCAGCAAAGCAATTCTTGTTAAATTAAGAGGTGTCAGTCTCAGGTTTCTAAAGAATCCTGGCCACAGAGTTCCTCTGTAAGAAGAGCTTGGAAGTCATGATTGTTATGAACTCCTGGAGCAGCGTGCCAGGCCTCTGCTCCTCAGGGAGATGGTTCCACTCACACACTGAGTGCTGCCCTGTGTGGAAACAGCATTTGAGTGACTAAAGCAAGCTGAGGAGCAGGCCCTGCACTCAAACATGTGGGTTTGGGCATATGTGTAAGTGTCTAGGTATTTCTGTATGCATGTAGACATAAATAGCTTTATAAATAATGCATAGCCACTGTATAACAATTGTCTGTGTGATAGCACGTCAAGATACACAATTGTCTGTGAGATAAGAGACAAATATAATGTTAATATATAGAATTTAATTTTATTTTTCGTTGTAAATTGGATTAACTTCTCTGGCTTATTTGGCAGAGCGAATTATTATTGTTCCACTGCAGATTTTATCATAATATTTGTCCTTGGTGTCCTCAGATATTTTGCCATGATTATTTTATTTTAAAGATCTTTACATGTTTATATTTTAAAAATACTCACCTGTGCCATTGGTAGTATAACCATTCTGGAGAGAGTAGTTTTAAATCTGTAAGTTTTACATTAATTGTTTTCTGTTCCCATCTGAATTGTACCAAAGGCAACAGTCCAAGCTGTTCCACTCCATTATGCCATCACTTTATTCTCTGAAGTCTGGGCTTCAACCTTTCTGAGAATTGCTAAAATCTGTTTTCAAGCAGTGTTGTTTTCACTGAAATTAAAAATTATATCAAGGTGGTAGTTTTGTATCAACTAAGTAGGGCTTAGGTGATTGTTGCATTTTCATTACACATTGTATAACAGAGTTTTGAGCCAGATTTGCAACTTCAAGCCCCACCTTAAGGAAGAGGTGGTAAGGAGGCACAGAGACTCAGATTGGCCTCTTGGAGTCACATTTTTCTTCCCAGATCCGTTTTGTTCCTAAGAACAAGTGCCCATTTACTCCCAACAACATTTTGCTACCTCCTTCCCTCTCCAACCACCTCCTGGTACCTTCCATTGAGTGGAGGAGGGGTGGTATCAGGTTGTATCAATCCTCACCTTCCCACCTGTTTCAGTGAAAAAATTTGTGGTCTCTCTGCTTCCTTTTGGAATTCCAGGCTCTTGTGAGTTTTGTGTGTGTGTGCCTTCAGTTTGCTGAGGTTTCTGTGGCTGAGCTGTCATATCAGTCACAGTCTGGTCACCTAAACAAGGCTTTGCCAGGGTGTTTGCTGGGATGGTGGCCCTTTATACTTCATTTTTAATCCATCTGCATGCTGGCACTGAATACACCCTTGCTCTTAGACAGGCTCAAGGGCTTCTTCAGCTCTGGAATAGGAACTGTGGATTAGAGCCAGATAAAGGATATTTTTCAGCATTTGCTAGATGATGAAGATCTTCCTGCCCACAGCAAGGAGATTGGGCTAGGTGACCTTGAAAGGTCCCTTCCAACTCAAAGCATTCTATGATTCTATAGCTAGAGAGATATTTAGTTGCCTTCAGATTATGTATAAGCAGGGATGAGGACACATTTTCTAAACCATTTGGGATCTGAATTGATTCAAATTTATAATACTTTGATTTCCCAAAGCTGAGTGCAGAACCAAGTAGAAGTTGAGTTTCTCTACTGCAAGCTTCTATATTGCAAGAATTAGTGAACTTGGTTTAAACAGTTTATTTTGTGGCCTCCTGTAACGCCTTTGCCACATATGATTTTTCTGCAGTTCTTCTATATATTTGCAGCCTGTCAAGACAACTGTTCTTTATTTGTGCTCACTGACTTCTTCCCAAGCTCATGATTACTGCTGGATTCCTGTTAGTGTTTTAGGTATAACATTAGAACCAATAACTCAGGATGTTTTACATCAGGTAGATAAAAAATATTGTTAATGGCAAATACATTTTATAATTTCCTATGGCATTTGAGCAAATGAGTGTGGGGTGCTTTCAGCAAAGTCAGCCATGTGTTTCAGAGCCTAACATAAAAAAAGTAAAGAAAAAAGATTATCCCAAAGCATTGTATCACTGACATCATAACAAATCAACAAAAATTAGGAAATAGAAGGAAAAGACCCATGGGCTCATTTCCAATCCTGTAGAATCAAGGAAGGGAAACCTTGGATCCCAGTAAAACTTGTTAGCTTGTTTAACTTGGTTCCTGCAAAGTGATCCTAAAGGGACTCATCACTGAGGGAAAGTGAGGACACAAAGTTGCTGGACCAGCCCTTTTAATAAGATCACATTTATTTTTGAGATGTGTTTTTACAGTATGTATTTGCCACTGGGAATTTGAAGGGAAACCTTCAGGAGCAGAAGCCAGGCAGTACAGGAAACACCTCTCCAAGTCATGTTATTGAGGTCCAAGTTAGTTTTAATTACTTTTCGCCTTTAACTTTGTAATCATGTATTTCCCCAGCAATGCAAATCAGCCAAGGGTGAGATGAGGAGGGGGAGCAGAGGGCACAGAGGTTCCAGCAGCAAACCCAGGACTGCTGAGCCAGGCCACTCAAATGCCATGAGTCAGCCTGTTCCTGGCTAGTCATAAGACTGAATAAAAAAATCATGAGCTGTTCTCAAAGCAAATTTGGGCTTCCTTTTGTTTGCCCTTGGGTTCTGCTTTTCTCCTATGCCTGGGATATGTTTGCAAGTTTTTATCCATCTGTAAAAGGCCTGGAAGGGGATTTAAGTCCCAGCCAAAGGGCATTTGAAAAGCAAGTCAAGTGCTAGCCTTGCAAGTGTCGGCCACTGTGTAAAAACAGTTTCTGCAGAGACACAAAGAGAGTAAAACAGGCATCACAGAGCATAGCAGGATGAACTGCTTGGCATCCTTACACAACTCACCCAGTATTTAACTGGGGCAAGGACAGGGAGGCTGATGTTGAGCCCAGAAAAGACAGGGAAAGCGTTTGGGCTGGGAATGAGGACACCAGCAGCCTTTTGGGCTAACTTCCCTGAGCTGTAGGTTGGAGATTCACATCCATTTTGGGGCTGTAGGTCACTCAGACTGCTTGTTCTGACTGAGGCCATGGCTGGGGCACAGGATCTCCTGCGGGAGGCACCAGGACACCTGAGTAGTTCCTGTGTCCCCCTGGGGAAGGAGTACGAGCGTGGTGTTTGTATCCCCAGTGTCCATCTCCCACCTTTATTTTGACAGCCCTGGCAACTTTTGGAAAGCACTCAGAAGACTTTTGTGGTACCATCCTCTGGGAGAGAGCTCACAAGCGAGGTGAGAACACTTTAATGTCTTGCTAGAATGTTGGTGGCCCGGAGAGAAAGCCTCACTCACACAAGGGTTTAATCTGTTTTTTCTGATGGCCTGTTTTGTTTGGTCTTTGCACATCTTCTGTTGCACTTATGCTTAGTGCAGAGAGGACTATTTAAGGAACCTCACTATGTTTATTTAAAGAAGGGGAAAAACCCCTGAGAATGCAGAATGTACTTTTTAATATTCTTTGGAGCTGTTCCCCATGATTACATGTTAAGTAAGACACAACCAATAATTGCATTGAACATGGAGACTTTCTACCATAAGCATTTCATTTCATTTCATTTCATTTCATTTCATTTCATTTCATTTCATTTCATTTCATTTCATTTTCATTTCATTTTTTAACCTCAGCCAGTAAAGCTCCTAGCACAGTTGTCCTACTGGGGAGCCTGTGTGCATGCTGCTGCAATACTAGGAGATAATTAGTGTACCCTGCTCCAGAGAATGAGTGCATGGACTGCATGAACTACATCCTGTTGCTCAACACTTCTCATTTGACTTTCTCAGGCTCCATATTTTGAAGATGATATTCCCACAGCCTCACTCTGTGGTGCTCTGCAATGTTGCTTTCCAGTGATGTTAACAGGGATGGTATTGATCTGAATATATTCCCAGAGAGATCCTTGGAGCAAAATTTGTTGAACGAGTGTTATGTACAAATTCACCTCAATGTACGAAAGAAATTCAATTCTCTTCTTCAAAGCAGAGTGATAAAAGGATTCTGGGGACTGGATCAGCCTTGCAAGACAGTGAGGCTGGAAGTGAAGGGCAATGGCAGCAACAACAAAACTGAAAAAGAGGATGGGGATGAAGAGGGAAAACAAATACAATATCTAGGAGGTTTCTGTAATTAAAACCATATTAAATAGCTGTGCTCTGCAAAGGATACAAATTGATGTAGTTTCAAAAAGCCATTACTGGGACTCCACTATGGGAGTTCAATGTATTTTCTGCCCTAGGACTTTGTTCAGCAGAAATGTTAAGCAGGACTTCTGTGTGCAGGGGCCTGCTGAATACAGTGAAATGGCCTGCTTCATCCTTTCATCCCATTCAGCAGAAATTTACCTGTCCTGTGACAATATGTCTCAGTACTGCTGGGAACTTCTGCATAGAGCCAAAGAGAGGCGAGGGCTTCATTGTAATGTTCCTCTTGCTCCCTGCTGAGTCACTGTCTGTTCATTGCACTACAAAGCCCTGTTGCTTTCTGCCACAGAAATTAATTTAATATTTTCCTTTGGAGCAAAAATGGTTTTGGGTTAAAACCTTGGGAATAGGTGTGCATGAACTTTGTGTAAGAGCAAAATGTGGCATCAGGCAGCTGAGTCAGTTGTGATGCAGCCAAGGTGACAGGTGTCAGTTCTTCTTCTTCTTCACTTGACCATGAGGAGATGTGACAGAGGACAGGAAGTTTGTGGCCTCTGCCAGAGCCAGGCCTGGTTTTTAGAGTAGTAGGACAAGCACAGATTTCCTCCATGACAGGTATTTGGTGCAGTGAAGAGATGAGTGGCACAGGTACCTCTTCCACAGGCTGAATTGTGAATCAGGCTTGGGCTCATAGCTACTTATTCTTTCCTACCTTTCCCGACTAAAAAGCTTAAATAAAGCACTTTCCAAACCACTAAAGAGATTGAAATTAATAACTCTTGTTTGAAAGAGGCTTCTGAACCTCCTTGGCAGCTTGGGAAACCTTAGGCCTAGCATGAGACATTTTTTCTATTATTGTGACTTTCAGCCAGGTTTGTCTGTCAATCTGCCCGTGTTTCCCCAGATGCCACTGGGAGATGAAACTGTTCAGAAAGCATTCTGTAGAAACAGCTGGCTCATAGCCTCCTGCCTGCAAAGGAGGGGAGGGCATGCTCTGGAAAGTGATGGGCTGCTCATTTCTGAGGAAGGAGAAATCTTTCTATGAGCTTCGATATCTTGTTAAATTCTACATTAACATGAAATGCCTGGGAATAAGGGATATTATATTCAGATGAGATAGGATTCTTTTCTCAAAGGAGATGACCAGCCCAGTTTCAAGGACTCAGTGGGGCTCAAGTATGAGTGCACACACCCTGGAAGGGTTGAAGCAGTGCAAATCCAAGTGAGTGATTGACTTGGAGAATATGCATTTCTTTTCATGACCTTTTACACTTAGACATAATGTCCTGCTGTATTACCTATATACCCTGTTCTTATGCTTCTACCCCACATTTAAAAAAAGGAAGAGAAGGAGGGAGGGAGGGAGGGAGGGAGGGAGGGAGGTGATGTGTGAGCAGCAGCACACAAAAACTAAGCTTGGTATTTAGAATAAAAATAACTTGGGTAGGGACTGGAGGTGACTTTATGTCTTTGCCTCCAAATAAGGTGTGTGTACCTAGCATTTTGCTATGGGGAGATGAGTAAAAGGACTTCAGTCAGTCCTTCCCAGTCACTCTTGACTAGAGAGGAATGTATTGTGTGTCCCTTTTACCTGGAGTTCTACATTATACTTACTGATGCAGCTGTTTTTCAAAAAACCAGCATGGAGGCAGTGCTGCTGGGCTTGCAAATGTGCCAAAATGTTTAATATGAACAGATTTTTTTCCTTGCATTGACATGTCTGCATTTGCAAGTCTTTTTACCTGTGGGTATGACAACACAAGGAGGAATTTTTCAAGGTCTAAAATGAAAGCAAAAGCCTAGCTGACAGCTTACACTGGCATATAACCCACTGGAAGTTTGTCAAATGCACAAAAATGCTGGTAGCATTTTTCATTTAAAAGGCCAAATCTTTCTGGCAGATGGAATCAGGCATTCTCCACTGAAGTCTGTAAGAGTTGTTAAAACATAGCATAGAATTTTGTCCATGTTGAGATTCAGGGTCTGCTTGGGGGGTCTGATTCTGTGATTCAGACAATAGGCTAAAATGAGAGAGCTGGGAAAAAATCAGGGAGATTTTAGAGAGATGGAAGGACAGGATGAAAGGCAGAACAGGAAAGTTCTTATAACACAATGAGAGAACAAGGGAGAGGGTTATAATTAGAGAAAAGCTCGGAGCTGACAATGGAAAGGAAACCATTTAATTGCAAACAATGGACTTGAGACCACAAGAAGAAGAGCTCCTACCTCAAGAGAAAAGCCAGAATGTAAGCCTAGATAGGCACCTGACACCTCCTGAAATCAAAGAAATTGATGCTTGGAGGACAAGTCAGATCTTTAAAGCTGTTTGGGATCCAGTCAGAGGTATAAATATCTTTACAAGTTTAGTCCTAAGGCTCTCAAACCTTCAGTGTTGAGGAAATCTGTACTGAAGAACTGGGCTGCAGCTGATGTAAGTGAATGTAGACTGACAGACAAGTCCCATAGGTCAAATCCTGAATGCCTTACTAGAACACAGAGAAGAAAATTTGCCTTTAATAAGGATAGGACGAAGACTGAAGAAAAGCCTCAAGATGTTCTGTTATAAATGCCTGTTTTGCAGCAGTAAGTTTTAGAGACAGGCTGAAGTGAGTCTTTTGGTTGCACTCTAAAATCTGTACCTGCTTTTACATTATGGCAGTATCCTAGAACAGCATCCTGGCTCCTATTAGATTGGTACTGCAGCATCTACAGTTTCCAGTGCAATCCTTTTCCCATACAGAAAGCCAGGGTAGTGTGTTTATATCTCTGTAGAGTCTTCAAGTTAAGGAGGATCTTGTGCTTGTCCTGACTGATAAGAAGAGTATTTCTGAGAGGTCAGTGTGTGCGAATCATTTTGGTGGATGTGGAGGAAGTAAAGCAAGAGGATAAACATGTTCAGAAAAATATTGATACTTCTTTAATGCCTAGCAGTATCCTAAACATCTTTTAAGTTCTGTTTTACATTTCTGTTGTGGTTTGAGAGGCAGGTGCCTGCCGAGAGAGGCCGGAGCCTCCCTTGGGATGGCGAACGCAAAGCCCTGCCCTGTGGGTGATTATGGTTGGGAAAGCAGTGCCTGTGACAAAGACAGGCCCCGGAGGAGCAGTCCCCCCCTTGTACAGAACACAAGAACCAACATTGCTTCGACACTGAAAGATTTTCGTACTTATCAGTGTCTGCAATCTGACTGATTTGGCTTTACAAATGGGAGTAGAATTGAAATTTTAAAAGTCCCCCATCAGGTAAGCCTTTTTATTGTTTGACAATTAAAAATCCCTTTGATATTTTAAATTCAGACATCAAGTACATATGGGAAACAAACTGACCTAGATATTATCTTGAGAGAAAGAGTGAAACTTCCTGCTTTCAGCTGTTCAAGCTGTGTGTCAGCACAAACAAATGCTCTAAGTGTAACCCATTACCTTAACAAATCCTACTAATGCAAATAAGTTTCTTCTAAAATAATTTATTTCATTGTAAGGCTAACAGAAATTTTCAGTTTAGACTTTGCTTCTAGTTTTGGCAGGCTAAGAATATTTCACCATGGATCTTCAGATTCTTTTAGTGAAAGGAGTAAGTGTTTAGAGTAAGTGTTACTCATTAACAGAGTCGCAGGGTCCCCATCGCGTCCCTCAGCAGCAGGTTCCGTGTGTCCAAATGTCCCACCCCCCCAGCCCTCCCCCTTCAGCTGCAGACCTGAATGTATCTCCTCTGCCCGAAGACTTTGCCTCCCGTAGTTACATTTTGCTTTTTGCTGTGTCTCAGGTCTGACATCGCGCCTCGGCCTGCGAGGGCAGCGGTGGGGCACAGCAGCCTGTCCTGGGGAGGAGCGAGGTACGAGGGGGCGGGAGGGACTGCGTGAAGGGGATGTGCT
>VZRX01024241.1:0-14010 GCA_013398075.1 Notiomystis cincta | reverse complement strand
AAATCATTCAGTGGTTCTGTGATTATTTGTTTCCAGTGGAAGGAGGAAAACCCCTCACGTTCTCCCTCTGCTTTTGTTGCTGCTCCACAGATCCGCGTGGACGGCACCACCAAGAACACGCTGGAGTACGAGATCGTGCAGGTGGTGGACACTGGCCCCATCCTCAGGGACATGGCCTTCTCCATGGACCATGAACACCTCTACATCATGTCTGAGAAGCAGGTAAGGAACCCCATCAGCCTGTGGTGCTTTGTAAACCCTTTAGCTCTGCCCTGCTGTGGGCATCGGGGCAGCTCAAGAATCCTGGCAGTGACCACAGCTCCTACGAGGATGTGCTGCTTTGCTGATTTTTGTGCTCAGAACCTGTGGCATTTGCACTCTTTTGCAATCTCGAGGGGACAGGGGCACAGAACTGGGGGGGCAGGAACCACCCCAGGGTTGGTTTGTCCTGCTGGCTGCAGGACAAGGAGTTGCTGCTGCACCATTCTCCACCCCACCCAAACTGCCACAGACACACAAGGTGTGACACTGAATGGTTTGGCTCCAAATGGAGTTTTTGGAGAGGCTGGAGCCTCTTTGGGACACAGTGGACAAGTGTAGAGTGCTGCCCACCCAGCTTAGTGTGGTGTTCCCATTGTGTTTTTAGCATTAACATTGAAAATGCAGGCAGCCAGATTCCAGGGAAGGACCAATTTGGGTGTTCAGCATGGAATCCTGGCTGATTTCAGTGGAATTCTTGGCCTTGGGGGAAGTTTGCTGCTTGGGGTGGGTGTAGGAGGAGGAACTACTTTTACACGAAAAATCCATTGTTTATAATTAGTCCTGTGGGTGTGCAGGATTACTTGAGCTATGATACCTGGTTGATTCACAGATGCTCATGAGGAGCTTTAAACCCACAAAAAGAATGGGAGCAGTGAGGGATTGTGGTGGGGTGGTGGCAGTTGCCCTACAGTGCCACCAGTCTGAGTGGGACATGTTAATGATTTATTAAACAGGTATTACTGGTTGTATCTTCTAATGTATGAGTGACATTTCTTCTGCTTGCACCACTTCGTTTTAAGTGTTCTGTGATGTCTCCAACATCACATTTCCCTCTGCTGTGGATATTTATATCTAAAATTTGGAGGGAGCAGCTCTGTGCATTCATCCTGACTGGAGAGGCTCAGAGATGCTGTGACTCAGGAGAAAGGACAAGATGCCAGAGCTGGGATTCCTTCTCACCTGGTCCATGCTGGGCAAGGATGGGATGTCACTCCTGAAGTGAAAAGTGTCCCTGTCACCTGTTGGGATGGGGTGGGAAGAGGGAAGCTGCTGCAAGCTGGAGGCTGGAGCTTCCTCAAGACTTTGGTCACAGCACCATTCCCTTTCCTCATCCCTTTTTTGTGGGTCCTTTCTATTTATTTCTGCATAGAATGGGGCTCCTCGAGGGTCAGAGCCCTGGAGCAGGGCAGTGAATGCACCAATGACCAACCCACTGATTTCAGGTTTGCTCAGGGCCCTTTAATGCAGACCCATTTGAGGACACCTCAGCCACCCCTGCTGCCTCAGCACAGCCCTTCAGATTTACAGAGACTCCCAGGAGCTGTCCCAAACCTCTGGGGGAAAGAGCAGTGGGACACTCATTCCCTGACAACCTTAAAACATGAAATCTGGAACAAGAGGGACAATTAGTTTTTCCTCCAGAGATTGCCAAAAACTTATTCTTGCTGGCCCAGTGACTTCCTGCACTTCCCTGACCGTTACAGCACGAGCAGATTCATTTTGTGCTTGGCTGTTCCCAAGCACAAGTTGCAGCTGGTGTTTTTTTAGGACCCCAAGCCCTGTAGACAGCTCAGGAGCTCTGAGATGATTTATCAATCATCTCCTCCCACCCATCTTTGACGCCCATGGGTGCCTCTATGAGAGAGGCTGGTGAAAAAGGCATTTAAACTCTGGTATTTAAAATCTGATGCGAGCCTGTGAAACACTCAGCACCACATCAGCCTTTGCCCAAGTCTGATTTTATCTGAAGTGAGTGACAGCGCTGCCATCACAGCAGTGCAGTCACTACCTGTGTGCTCATGATAGAACACACTTTAATGCTTGAATAAATTAACATTTGTAGAGCCTCACTGAGTGGGTGCAGGGGTTTGCCTTTGCTGGAGGCAGGATTATGAGCAGGCTGCCCTTGGGGAGCAAATATCCCACCCACTCTACAAGCCATGTAGGGATTTTTTACAAAAGGGTGAAGATCTGACTTATCAGAGGTTTTCACTGCCATGGTGGCATTGGGAGGTGTGTGGAGATGAGGGGCAGGGGGGTGATGGCTTAACCTGACCTTTTTAAAGATAGACAGGCACCAGGGTTTGTGCAATCCCTGGGGAACGAGGAGGTTTCTCCTCCCTCTGCCTGCTGGGCTCAGCCCTGTCTGTGCCCCAGAGATAAGAGTGGCTCTGTTATTACCTGTGTAGTTTTTAAATGCTGTTTTCATGGAACTGTAGAGTCATTAAGGTTGGGAACGGCCTCTAAGATCCTCAACTCCAACCTTTGACCAAACACCCCTGTGCTCACTAAACCATATCGTGAAGTGCCACTTCTACTTGGTTTTTGAACACTTTCAGGGATGGGGACTCCACCACTGCCCTGGGCAGCCTCTTCCAACACTTAACCACCCTTTAACTGATGAAATCTTTCCTGATACCCACCCTGAACCTCCCCTGGTGCAACTTGAGGCCATTTGCTCTTGTCCTGTTGCTGGTTGCCTGGGAGAAGACACAGACCCCCACCTCACCACAACCTCCTTTCAGGGAGCTGGGAAGAGCAATGAGGTCACCCCTGATCATCCTTTTCTCCAGGTTAAACAGCTCCAGCTCCCCCAGGCACTCCTCACAGGACCTGTGCTTTTGGTTCTGCTACACTTGGCTCCATCTCTCACCAGCCCCCCACAAGAATAGAAAACCTGGTGATAAAGCTGATATCTCCAGCTCTTATCACAGTCTTATCACAGCCCTGAACATCCCAGCAAGGCACCCTTTAACTTGGAACACCTAAGAAGAGCTCTCACTATGAATCTGGATTCAAGAAACAGCTTTCTCATGCTGCCAAAATAATCCCCTGACCTTTTTAAGGTCAACTTCTGCACAGGAGTGTTTTCCCCAGTGAACTTGGGGGTCCTTGGGTTGCACGTGGGGGATTTCCTCTGGAGCTGAACTCCCTGGGCTCCAAGGGAGGTGGAACCCAGCTCAGCCTTGTGGTCTGTGGCTGAAACAAGTCCTGCCTTGCAGCTCCTCTGGCCACTGAGAGGTGACAAGCAGCACTTGCCCACTCAATCAGCCGTGCAGTGCAGAGCAGGATGCAACAGCTTCTCACCACTATTGAGGAATATATATTTTATAGGGAGAGTGACTGGAAGAGGGAGAGGGGAAGATTTGTCACTGAAACCCAGAGACAGAGCACACAAAGGTGCCATCCTTTCCCAGAGGTGTGGACATGTCAGTGTTTTAGGTGTGAAGGTGTTTCCAGTCCCTGTTGACAGCGCAGGGAAGGGTTGGTGCACATGTGGGGTCTGCCAGGACTGATCAGGAGACCATCCCTGCAGCTCCAGCCTTCACAAACACTCTGAGGGAGCTACACTCACTATCCCAGCTCGATCCAAGCCCCATCCAGCCTGCCCTTGGACCTTCCTGGGCTGGGGCAGCCACAGCTTCTCTGGGCAGCCTCTGCCAGTGCTCGTCACCCTCACAGCCAGGAATTTCTTCCTAATATCCAATCTAAACCTACCCACTTTGTCTGAAGCTGTTCTCCCCCTGTCCTGTCACTACCTGCCCTGTCAACAGCTCCTCTCCAGATCTCCTGTATCAGTGCACTTGGAGGCTGGGACTGTTTCTTTTCCCTGTTTCTGTTTCTGTGCCTCACATGCTGATCTAAGGGGATGAGGAGCAGATGGGAAACGCTGGGGGAACAGGAGAGTCTCTGCTGCAGCTTCTCTGCATCTTTCCTGCTCCTCATCACACATGCCTGGGCTTCCTTGGGTCCCCATCTCTCACCTAATCACCTCTGAATTCCTTTCTCTTCCCAGCTGAAAAGCTCCCTGGAACTCTTTGCAGGGATCGAGATAATTCTTTCACCCCTTTCTCATCCTTCCTGCCTCTCTCTCTGATCCTTTGCAGCCCTTTCCTCTCATTTCCAGGCTTGCACTTGCATTTCCATCTCTCTTGCATTCCTGGCATCCCTGTTACTTTACTCTCCCCTCTCCCAGCTGTCTCCACACTGCTGACTGACCACCTCTCTCGTTCCCTTGCTGCTCAAGTGTTGACATGCACACAGAGCCCATCCCTCCGTGCCAGGAGGTGCAGGATGCTCACTGCCCTGTCCTGGCCCTGGACCAACATTTGGAAAGTCACCTCCATCACCCTCTAAATAACTCTGTTTCAGCATGTTGGACTCCTGGGTCTCTCCCAGTGTTTTGCAAAGCTGATGCAACACATGGAAGCAACTCCAAGAGACAGGAATCTCAGCTCTTCCCTTTGATATGGAGGGATCAAAGGGAAGAGCTGGAGAAAATAACCTTTAAGGCTCAAAATCCAGAAGGTAAAGGCAAGAGGTGTCAACTTCATACTATTTAAATCTCAAGGTTTTGAGCTTCCTCTTACCTTTGGTTTACTAATGGTTAAGGAAGACTGTTCTGCAACCAGGTTTTGAGCAACCTTATGTTACTTATGAGCAACTTTACCCATCCCTGGAAGTGTCCAAGGCCAGGCTGGATGGGGTTTGGAGCAACCTGGGGGAGTGGAAGGTGTCCCTGCCCATGGCAGGGGTGAAACAGGATGGTTTTATTGTCCCTTTTGAAACCACCCTGTGATTCTGTGCTTGCCTCAGGGAAGGAGATTTGCTGTCCCTCCCTGTGCAGGCAGGTTTGTTCCGTGGGTCAGCTTCACGCCCCGGTGGAAAGTTGTGCTTTTCCCCTGTAAATTAGCAGAAAGTCACCCACAACCTGCAAATAAATCACATCTGTGCAGTGCTATCATTCCCTAAAACCATTACAGTGTGTCGGAGGTGAGACTGGTAGGGTCATGCGTAGCAGAAGCAGATGGGTATTTTAGAGGCTCTTTTAAACTTTGCCAGTGAAATATCAAATAAATATGTACTTCAACTAAAGCGTGGCAGACAGCACATTTGGTAAAAATTAAGTAACAGTACTGCAAATCATGTTGACAGGGTCTTTTTGGCCTTTCTAGGTCTGTTTCTCATTAAAATAGGGAAGGCTTATACCTATTTGTCTCCTGAGATTTATTCTTCTCCCCTCTGCAGCAGAGTCACTATCAGCAGCAGAATTATTGTTTGCAAATTAGCTGCCACAGAGGAGGGGGTGTCTGGCCAGTTTACTTCTGATTTCATGACCACTGATTAAAATCTTGTCTGGTGCTTATGCTATCGTATCAATTAGTTCAAGCAGTCATTAATAACTTTGCTTAATTATGGCTTAATTTCTTCAAATGTGGTCTTTGCACAAGAAATCAAGCGGTATTAACTCCTGGGTTTGGAGTGGCTCTTTCCAAGGGATTGTCAATTTGAGGCTGTCCCCAGAAACACTGGCTCAAGATCACAAGTTTTAAAAATAACTCAAGAGTTTTTTGGTTTGTTTTGTTTGTGTTTCTTTTCCTTTTAATTTGCATTTGTTTGTTTGTGAGCCATCAGGTTGTGTGCAGACCATTTTTTTCATCATAGGGCCAGAACCAGAAAAGCTAGAAAGCTTTTGTTTGAAAACAGAAAGCTGAGAATATCTAATAGATATCTAATAGACTTTTTGACCTGGGGATTTAAAAAGCAGCAGAGGCACCCAGAAATGGTAACTTTTGGTGCTATGGTTGCATATTTCTATCATTCTGCTGCCTCAGGGCATTGATTTAGAAGGAGCTGTGAAAGGTGAGCACTGTGCACATCCACTCCTTAGAGGCAGTCAGGTCTTCTGCAGGACTTCACTACTCAAATTTTGTGAGGGTATTGGCAGCATCATCTCTTCCTTGGATTAATTATCAGGCAGTTAGGAAGAAATTTTTGGCTGTGAGGGTGGGGAGGCCCTGGCACAAGGTGCCCAGAGATCCCTGGCAGTGTCCAAGGCCAGGCTGGACACTGGGGCTTGGAGCACCCTAGGATAATGGAAGGTGTCCCTGCCTGTGGCAGAAGGTGGGACTGGATGATCTTTAAGGTCCTTTCCAACCCAAACCATCCCATGATCCCATAACTGGCTGTTCCTAAACCAGACTGACATCCTGTGTAAGATCAGGGCCATCAGAGCTTCTAAGAGGCCAAAAACATGGTTGAATTCACTGTCTTTACACAAATGTGTCACATTCATCTCCCTCTAAATCTTCCAAAGAAGAGGACTCCAACTCACCCATTTCCCCACCAGCTTTCCCACTCTTGGGCAGTCCTGCACTAAATTGATAGGGAAGAGCAGTTCCTAGAGTTCACTCAATCCCTATCAAGCAATGAGTGTAATCCCAGTTAGCAGCAAAGGCAACTTTTGTTCTCCTTGATTGTTCTTTCCTGCCCCTAAAATACCCCTCATTACCCTCAGCAAAATCAGAGGCTGAACTCCACTCTCCCTTACATTTGCTTTCACCTAATTAAGGGCCTGTTAAATAAGGTCAGATGCCCTCTGAGAAATGTCTGAATGTATGGAAAATCCCACATGGATGCTCAGCTAAGGATGGAAAAGACACTGTGTGAGTGCCTGTGTTTCTCAGCCAAGAATGATAAAAGTGATTTGGCCCACTGACAAAACTGCATTGTGCTGCTGACTCTTTTGAAATAATTCTTTATCAGCAAAAGGCAAATTATTGGGGAAAAAAGTTGTAATTTAGCTTGATTTTATGTCGTTTGCTGCTTTCACGTGTGTGTTTTGGAGTGAGCTGGGATAATTCAAGGAGTAGGAGTGCCTTAACCTCCTGCTGGGTTGGTTGTGAGTTCCAGAAGGGATGTGAATAACTGAGAAAGCTTTGCTGAGCAGCAGAGGAACAGATTTGAGGTCTTGGAGGTGCCCCAAACGAGTTGTTCATGGCAAGGGAAGAAATTCCACTTGGGACTGTCTCCATCTCATGAGATCCACGGGCAGCTGGAATTTCAGCTTTCACTGTGCCCCTGCCTTGGGCTTTTCACACTTGAATTAAGCTCTTTTTATGCTTTGGAAATGCTTTCATGAGCCAGGTGATGTTGTATTCAAGTGCCCCACTTTGCCCTAAAACCAGGACAATGCAAATTGCACTGGAAAGGAGGAAAGGCTGGGAGACAGTGCAGGATTTGGGAGACCTGGAATCATTCCCTGCCTTGCTCACAGAGTCCTGGCACTCTCAGACATATGATATAATTCTTGAGGTGGTCCTGGGGTTGGACTTGATGGTCCTTCCAACCCAGGATATTCTAGGAATTTATGACTCAATGACATGAGCTGTGGGCAAACCTCTGCAGCTCCACGTGTCCTGAAGGTACAGAAGATATTTCCAAGATCAAGACCTCTTTTGGAACTCTCTGTAGCACCTGCCACTGACTGCTGAAAACTCAGCTCTCCTCCTGACTGGTATGCATGCCCTGATAAGATCTAGAAGGCTCTGTTGGGTCCCAAGGTTCAGAGGGACTTTTGCTTTGTCACCATCAGATGTCCAGCCTGGGCTTTGCTGTGTCTAAGAGAGGGAAATGCTCCTTCAGAGAGCAAATTGCAGCCACCCTGTCCTCTAAATGACACGAGTCAAAGCTTCCTTGACCCCATCTGGAGGAACCTTGGCAAGGCCAAGCTGTGTGGAGAGGACCAGCAGGGAGCAGTCTGGCAGTGGTTCAATGGAGGGAAGGATTTCACACAAGATGCAGGTCGGGATCCCTGTGCTGCATGCTTGGCCTTGCTGATCCAGGTCAGAACCGTCCCTTCCAGGCCTGCCCCAGACCAGAAAAATTACTTCCCTGCAAGCACATTGCATTAACCACTGGGCCCAGCTGTGGGGGAGGATCTGCAGCTGCTGCAGCACTTTGAGTTCGTGGATCTTTAGCCGTGGGCAGAGCCTGAACTCTGCCTGCTGGCAGGACATGAATTCCTGTAACGCTGGGTCAGAGCACTGCTGCTGAATTCTGCAGCTGGTGAGCAGGGGGCCAAGTGACACCTCTTTGCTTGGGCCTGTGACAGAGCAGAGCAGCAGGGCTGAGTCTCTGGATCACCCCTGGGCCAGGATTTGGGTGCATTTAATCCACATTAACACAATTTATTGCGTTTCCCACTCAAAGAACCCTGCTCAGACACAGCAGTGCCATATTTGTGCCTGAACTCTCCAGTTGTGCCCTCATTCAATATTTGAGGGTAGAACCACAGCTTTCCCAGTGCCATCTGTGGATCTGCACTTGGCTTGAGCTGCAGCCTGAACTAATGTCAGCATTCATCTCTTAGCCTGCCAAAAAGCCACATCCCCATGCCAGGATACTTCCTCTAGAGGCTGCTCAAAGAAGCAGCACAGGCTGGAGGATTCTCAGAGGGTTCTGAGGGTGCTGTGTTCTCTAGATGATGGTTTAATTCACTTTTGGGATTCCTGGATTAAGGTATTCATGTGAGGGACACACCTGAAGGGCTTTGTCTGGCATCAAGGCATGAGGAATGGGATGGGTCATTCCTTCCTCCTGCACCATGTTCTCAAGTTTTAGTTGTTCCTTCTCGTTCTTAGGGCTCTGCTGACAGCTCCCCCCTGCCTTGCACAGGGGACAGAAAATAAGAAAGGGTGGAGGAAGGAGTGAGCAATGCCCAGCAATGCAAAAAGCACTTGCAGAGTCATTCCCTGGGTGAGGAGAGGCAGGGACTATCGATCCTGGGGAGCTGGTGAGGGTGGGAAGCCATGGAGATGTGTCCCCTGGGGCATGGCCACACGGCCTGAGGGTCACCTGGCACTATTGATTGTGGTGCTGCTCCTCTGTGGAGTCAAACCCAGGCAGCTCAGTACAGCTGCTCTGCTGCTCTGGGGAAAAGGAGCTGGATGTGTGGAGTTTAATGCATCCCTCTCATGTTTTAAACAAAAAAAAATCCCCCTCTCCCTTCTCCCTGAGTCCTGTCAGACTGGTAGGTTGTGTTTTCAGCTAGGAATAGGTCAGAGTATTAAGGGCAGCTCAAGGAATTTAGCTGGAAATCTGAAAATCTCCCTCCTCCCTTCCCCCAGCCCCTGACCCTGTAACAGACCCAGGAGAAGGGGAGAAGAAAGAGGAAACCTAAGAAGCTGGTGATTACATGTGAAGCCTGGCAGATCTGTAATCCTGGACTCCATTAAACATCTGTCTGCTCCAATCTCCCTGACAGCCAGGTCTCCTCCTCCTGCTGCCCTGCACAGACCCTGCCTTTGCAGGTCTCTTGGAGGCTCTGGTTGTGAATCACCATCCTCTGCTTTGGTGTTCCTCAGCCCAGGCTGGGCACCAGAGCTCCCAGGGAGGGGGGATTTGGGCAAGGCAGTGCCCAAGGCTCAGAGCTCCAGGCACATCCACAGCTCTGGCTTTGAGCTTTTGTCTCCAGCACATCCTGAGTGCTTCCCCTGATCGGTGCCCAGTGCCTGTCTGGGACTGTTCTCTTAATTATTGCATTTTAAACTCTTCCAAAGTTGTTTCCATTACAGGCTCATGTGTCTTATTACTTTCTTTGAGGCAAGTTTTGCTCTCTTGGGGCATTTCCCTGCACCATAAGTGAGCAGAGTTATCATTTTCTAATGGATTGTCTATTTTTCATGTGATATCCCTGGACTCCTAAGCACACTCCATGTTAGTGGATTAATAGGAATTTCATTGTTAGACTCAGGGAGATTTTTTTCAATGCTCCAGAGTTTGCTGTGTCTTCTGAACTCATGGCTTTGAGTCTTTCTTGCTGTAAGGCCTCTGCTAAATATCTTTCATCACTTTATATTACTTGATACAGTCATTACCATCATATATAGTAGGAACTGGAAAATGAAATCCATTCCAGAACCTGCCCTTGAAAGGCAACCTGGCTTTTATGTTATTTTCTATTAAAAAAACCCCAACCCTTTAAAGTCATAATATGTTATTTTTTTCCCCATTTTTTTTCAGGGTTTGGGTTTTCTTCCCAGTTCTTGTGATTTTCCAGTTTGTGATTGGAGACAAGAGTACTCAGCTACCCTGAAAATGATTTTCTTGTTTTATTTCCTAACTGGATGAAGAAGTAATGGGAATCCTTGAGATCTAAATTAGTCTGTCTTGCTTTGTTGTTTGGTTTTGGTTTTTTGTTGTTTTTTTCCCCTTTAGAAAGATATTCTGAACCAGCAATCTGAGCACTTGTTCAATACCCTGCTGTACTTTAGTTTGTAGTGTAAGCTTGGCTTTCACAGCCACTTGTGTTTGGGAAGATTTGAGGGGATGGAAAAATCCATGCAGAAAGTTGTGTGGATAATTCAGTGGGTGTTTGCCTGCCCACTCTGTGGATGTTGCACATGGACACAGCAATTCCTCTGCCTGGATAAAGACCATGTTGAGATTTTTTTTTAATAATTTCAAAATAATGGTCCTTAAACTTTTCGTTTTCCTGTCTCATCCCAATTGCAGAGCTTCTCACATCATTCCTAGGAATCCTTTCCTTCAATTCACCTCCTGAATTCCCTTCTTTTCCCCTAGTCCTGAGCTCCTACATAAATACCTGCTCTTGTGTCCCTCCTCTGAGAGTCTGGATGCCTTCTTGATGGATTTATAACTTGCAAAGCCCTTTGGATTTCTCGAGGATGAAAGACAGTGTTTGTACAAGATCTCTGCTCTCCTGACAGAATTTGGGAAGCCTTCTCTGGAAGGAACCTTCCAGGCACTTGTGAGTTCACGTGTCAGTAGTTTCAGCCCCTCAGAGTGAAGGTAACCCCTGTGTTCCCTGCCAGCATCACACCAGGAATGTGTTTTGATGGAGTATGAACTCCAGGGTGATTCACATAATTAATGTTGGATTCATGGAGCACTGGAAAGGAGGAGATGTTTGCACTGACCTGGGCTCCATCATGACAAAGCTTCCTTTATTTTCCCACAAGTTATATCCTTGTTTTATTCCATTTGTTGGTTAAATGCAGTAAAACAGGGAACAGTTTCTGGCAGCGTGGGCCTGTAGATCTCAGCTTTCTTCCTCTCCCAAAATAAGGAGAGCTCCACT
This sequence comes from Notiomystis cincta, assembly GCA_013398075.1. Lineage (NCBI taxonomy): Eukaryota > Metazoa > Chordata > Aves > Passeriformes > Notiomystidae > Notiomystis > Notiomystis cincta. Next base: position 2,867 of record VZRX01024241.1, on the reverse strand, counting down.
CAAATGGACAGGGAATAAACCCCAGCCATTCCTGGGCACTGGGAGGTTTCCTCTTCCTCTCCAAGAGCATTTTTTCCCCCTGAGACTTCCAGCTCAGGCCATGAACTGGCAGCCTGGTCATTACAACCCACTTGGCAGTGACTGATTGTGGGGATCTCTTGTGCTGAGGAAAATGTGGAACTGATTGTCTGGGTGACCCCGCTTGACCTGGGGAATTCTGCATTTAACCTGGCTTTAGACATAATAAACTGGAGTAATTAGCAGAGAAATTCAGTGGTGACATGTCTAATTGATTGGAAATGCCAGTCCCTGATGAGGCTGGAGCTGTGGTGAGGGCTGTGCTGGGAAGGGGTCGTTGGGATGCTGTCAGGAGGCAGGGAAATGCAGGGAAGGAATGTGGAGCCTGCTGTAGGTTTGCTTTTCTTTGCAGCTGAGAATGCTGCAGGTTTGCTTTTCTTTCCAGCTAATGGCCTTGGTGAATACACTATCCATCACTAATTACTGATCCCTCCACTCAGCACTTTCCCAAGGCTGAGCTCACACCTCTGGGAAAATCCAACCATCTAAACAGTGGTTAAAACACCTTCTGTGATGCTCATCTGAAAAAATCCAGCAGTCTGTGCCCCACCAAGGAGGCAAAGATGGGCCATATTTAGGAGAACATCATTTATTTCAGGCTTGATGATATCTTATCTCCTGTGTCAACACAGAGCTGTGATATCCCTTCCCAGGCTCTGTGCTTCTAGGTTGATGGTGGTTTAAAAATAAAATATTTAAATTAATTTCTCCTTTAGAATTGTGCTTAAAAATGGGCATTTTGCTGTCCTGGTTCGTGGCAGGGCCTCAGGGCTATGTGTGTGCACACCTTGGAGTGAGCTACCCTGTGGCATGGGACCAGGAATGGCCTGGGAGTGTGTCCCAGACAGTCTTGGATGTGGTTCAGGGATGACCACAGCCAGAGACAGTTTCTGAGAGGCACTTTGGCTGCAGCTGCTCCATTTGCAGGCTAAAGGAGCCAAATGAGGTGTAATTCATGGAATTCTGCCCTTCTCCATCACTGGCCTCAGGACCAGGCTGTGAGGCTGGCACATGAAACTTCTCAGTGCAGGCACAAGTGCCCAGACTGGCACAGGCACTGGGTTTGTGTGGTTTGTGGAGGGAGGTTCAGACTCTCTACTACTCACTGTGGCCTCCCAGCACTTAAAGAGGGCTTAAAAAAGAGGGAGAATGATAATTTACACAGACAGGTAGTGATAGGACAAGGGGGGATGGTTTTAAACGAAAAGAGGAGAGATTTTGAGTAGATATTAGGGAAAAGTTCTTTCCTGTGAGGGTGGCACAGGGTGCCCAGAGAAGCTGTGGCTGCCCCTGGATCCCTGGAAGTGTCCAAGGCCAGGCTGGGCAGGGCTTGGAGCACCCTGGGATGGTGGAAGGTGTCCCTGCCCATGGCAGGGGGTTGGGATGGGATGGATTTTAAGATCCTTCCCAACCCATTCCATGATCCTGTGATACTCCACAGGACAGGAGCCACTGCAAGCTGTCAAGCATTTAGTGCTTTTCGCTTGCAGTGCTAATTAAACATTTAAAATCTTGGTGAGGAGCTTCTTACAAACAGGACTAGAAGAGAAGAGTGGGTCCAGGTTTGGGGGAAGCTGAAGCAGCCCACTGGGGGAGCTGGCAGCAGCCTCTTGAGGGGTGTATCAGTCACATCTTATGGAAAAAGGGAAGAAAATAAAATGTGGGGGTCATTGGCCTCTTTTATCTCCTAACACAGACACAGCCTCAGGGGTTACAACCTGCTGCAGCTGCTACTCCATGAGAACTCTCTATTTACTAAGGGTTTTTTTCTTCAAGGACTGGTTTTCTTGAGGTGCACCCTTCTCCCATCAACAGAAACCTCTGGGAACCAACTCTGGGCTTCGGGAACACTCCCACATCCTGGATCAATAAATTAAAAGGGAAAACGCAGCACAGTGACAACAGCAGATGCACCAAAGCATCCTGTGGAGATTGTGGAGTCTCTAAACAAACATTAGATGTGTAAACAGTGGATCAGCATTCCTTCACTGCAGCCCCACTTATTGCCTTCCTGATGATTTATTTTCATTAATTTTCATAGCTAAGCAGATAAAAGTGCTCGTGGCAAACATGGCAGGCTCTCCCTGCTCCCACACAACTCAACATCCCCACTTCCTCTTCTCCAGACTTTCTTTTCCAGCTGACAGACAAAGTTTGCACAGCCCAAAATTTGCAGGGATTTACTCTCCACAGTCTTCAGTGCTCTGACACTTTTGGTAATGGTGGAGATGTAAAAACATCTTTTTAATGCTGAAATGTTTGTGTTTGATGGGTATTTTTGAGTTTGTGGCTTTTTGTTTGCTTCCTCATGCACTGTTTAGAAGGAAGGATTCACACATGCTGCATTTTGGAATAATTTTTTCTTAAAGCAGAGGGACTATTTATAGGTTTAAGCATTGACAGTTTTACCCCAGGGTCCTGGAAAAGGAGAAAAATCATCTTTACTGGGTAGATGAAATTTTATTGCTCATCTGAGTCAGGTCCTTGGAAGTATCCTGTGAATTTCAATGGGGCAATTCTATTCTTCTTCTGCTTGCATTTGTTATTTATTTTCTGCCATCTTGCGTCTCCAAGATATTGACATGGGATTTTTTTTTTAAATTTTGCCAAAAGTCATCCTGAATTTAGTGGTCCATTTGTGAGGGGGGAAAAAAAATGTTTGTTCTGGCTCTGTGATTTGCTCTTAGCCTGGGATGGTGCTTTTTCTCTTGTTGGAAAATAGTCATGGGAAGTGATGAAGTTATTTATTTATTATTGTATATACCTATAATATATATATGTGTGTATAT
>VZRX01024238.1:0-15376 GCA_013398075.1 Notiomystis cincta | reverse complement strand
CCCTCAGCAGGGCCAGCACAATTTTGCTACAAGCCAGAATGCTTATTGCTTTTGAAGCAAAATTTCATTAGTTGCTCATTTTACAGAAAACACCATAAACCCCAAAAAATGGGTTTAAGTGGAGGAAGAGTCTTGGGCAAAAAGTCCGCTCTGTAAAGCCATGAGTGTAAAACTCTCTGTAATTGGAGATGTGAAAGGTTGCAGTTTAGAGGCCTCCAGTTAAAGCCAGTCTCAACCTTGGTTTTGGTCAGTGATCAACAACAACAAAAAAAGGCTCTTAAAAGGCTTTTGCTTTCAAGAATTTGTGTGTGGATTCTTAAGGCATCGCTGCAGTAAAGCCTTGGGAACTGCATGAGCACACAGTGAATAAAGGGACAAATTATAGAGGTGCTTCTGTTCAGGGATAAAGCTTTATCTCTGCAAACACCTGGTGGAGAGGGGAAATCTGGAATGAAGATCAGCTCCAAGGTATCACCTAGCACCTTTTAAATGTGGGAGATGCTGCTGAGAAGCCATATCAGCTCAGGCACCTCAAAATCCCTCTGTGAGCCCCTAGAGCTCAACAGTTCCTCTTTCCTCCAAAAGCTGTGCACAAGTGCACCATCTCTCAGTGTGACAGAACACACACTCATCCATTTATCATGAAACAGTCAGAGTCACAGGAAGCAGCCTTTGGGGCTTTGGAGTGTGAATGTTTCCCCACTCTGTTCAGGAAAATATTTATCTTCAGGCAATTTTGAAGTTTAGTTTTGCTCCCAGGTAAGTGTAAAATGCATGGCACTGCTTTTCCAAAGAATGAAGTACTGAATAGTACAGTTTATAAATATTTTATTAAATGCTTCCTCTCAGCATGAGGAGCATTGGAAATACAACCAGAGGTTCTTCACTAATTTCAGGAGATAATGCAAGGGTCCAAGGAGGAATAGATAAAGTGAGAAAAATAATTAGGAGATGATTGTTATTCAAGTCACCAGACTCAAGAAGTTCACCCTGAAGCATCTGTAGAAGTGGCCAGAACAGCCTGAACTGCTACCTGTGACCTACCCTAGCAGAGGAGAGGTCCCAGAGTACTGAAAAGGGAAATTCTATTGCATAAACCATTGGTTTAGTAGTTTTGTAATTTTTTTCCAATTCAGCTGTTCTTTTAAAAATTCAGAAGTTAACTTCTGAATTATAATGTGGGGTAAGTCTGCAGAAACGTGGTCATGGCTGAGTGTGAGCCTGATGTTTTCCATGCCTGCTGCCACACAGGGAGGTGTTTTCAAGCCTTTCCCCAGCTTGTGACAAACATTAAACCATAATTGTCATGTTTAATTTTAAATTTCCTTCATTGAATTGTGAGAGATCGTAGATTAGAACCAGAAAGTCACAGTCAGAACAACTTCAGAAAGGTCTGGAGGCATTTCAGCAAGGACAGAGTTACAATTTTAAATGACCTTGACACAGGAAGAAATTATCTGAAATAATTAAGATTTATTTTAGTCACCATGGGTGTTTTGCAATGCCAAACAGAGAAGAAATGGCTTCTAACTAAGAAGTTAGTTAGTACATAACTAACTAACCTCTGCTCCAGCATCACTTCCCAAACCAGGCTGCCCCAGCATTAAATTTCTGTGGCTGCAGCTTTGGAGACAATTCTGAGCCTTGTGCTGCTCTGCAGAAAACACTGAAATTAGGAACACTTTTTCTCTGTAGTTAAGGTAAAAAAGGATCTCTGTAAAATCTCATTTTTAGGCTATTTGCCATGAAAATAATTTCACGACTTGCTTTTATCGTGCAATAAATTACCCACAAAAGAGGATAACAGATTAATTTAACCAATTTAACTTCATCCCAAGTAGTGTGTTGTTTTATTAAGCAATTCTGTGGTGTAATTAAGAGTTGTAACTGATTAAACACCTTGTAAAGACAGGGTTGTTAATTAATACTAAATTACAATAAAATTAACAAAGTAACATAAACAAGCCATGTAAATGTTTTTAAATGACAGGGATAATTCATCAGCTAAAAGCTGCTTATGTGAACCATTTCCTAAAGAGTTTGTTCCAATTAATATGTATATAATAATCGCAAAAATGGAAAATGGGGCAAGAAGAGCTTTCCTTAGGATTTTTCGATTCAAAAGACTCCTTTGATAAGAAACATGGGAGTTTTTTAAGCTGCATATTCTCTAATAATGATGAAGAAAACACCTTGAACCCAAATTTATGGTATGCATGGAAAAACTAAAATTAAACCTCAATGACACCTTCAAGACCACCTCTGGATCTAACTCTTGTTTGTCTCACTGGAATAGGAATCTCAACAACTCCTGCCTAGCTAAGCTTTTATGTGAGTATTATGTATTAATGCTAGAGCCCCAATTCAGATCTCATTTGCAGGAATGTCAGGAAATGGCTGAAACTTCTTTGCATACTTAAAAGGTTTGCTGGATTGGCTGGTTCATAAGCTCTGGAAATCCCACAGGGATTCCTTTGTCATTGTGAATTAAGCAGAGAAACACAAAATCCTGGATCTCAAAGTGCAGACCCACAGGGGCCTGTGCCTGAGACACAGAAATAGTCCTGAACTTTTCCAGACTTGGGATCAAATCTGATTAAGACCAAATAAGTTGAAGAGGTTTTAGCAGTGTCTGAGAACCCCCATCAGCAAGACTGCCAAGGTATAAAATACCACTCAGATCTTGGGATCTCACTGTGTGTGATGCAATGTACAAACTCCTCAAAATACTCTTGGTTTTAATGGAATTTTGGAACTTAGTAAAAATTAAAATTGACTTTTTCTATTATCTCACAAACAGAAGCCCTAGAAATAGACTGTGGTTTTTCCTCAGGAAGTTATTCAAATTTAAAGACTAAAATTATTATGCTTGTATCATGCTGTTGAATAATGCTGCAAGTGCTTAAATTATGCAAAATAGACTTGGTGTGGGTACAAATTGAAGCCCCAATGTCTAAACCAGCAGGCAGCTGGCACAGCACTGTGTGCCCAGAGCTCTGCCAGAGCCCCAGGGAGGGGAGCCCAGAGCCCCTGTGGCCAATGTGTGCAGGGCTGGGCANTCCCCCAGCACCCCCAGGACACTCTGCTGCCTCAGGGACAGCTCGGTGTCCCCCAGCACCCCCAGGACACTCTGCTGCCTCAGGGACAGCTCGGTGTCCCCCAGCACCCCCAGGACACTCTGCTGCCTCAGGGACAGCTCGGTGTCCCCCAGCACCCCCAGGACACTCTGCTGCCTCAGGGACAGCTCGGTGTCCCCCAGCCCCCCCAGGACACTCTGCTGCCTCAGGGACAGCTCGGTGTCCCCAGGTCCTTCCCCACAGAGCTGCTCCAGCAGGTCCCTCCCAGCCTGTGCTGGTTCCTGACCCTGTTCCTCCACAACTGTTGAACAATTTAAACAGTCCTGGGCACACCAATACTGAACCCTGGCAGCACCAGCAGGCCTGTAGGTAATTTAAGGCACAGCTCTGGAAAGAACTATAGGAATTCATACCCATAAAGTCACTTCTTGTGTGTGATCCTCAACAGGAATGGCCTTGGAGGTACCCCCTTGCTTTCAGGTGCCAAAGTTCTTGCAGATGTGAGTGTTGTCTTGAGCATTAAAGCCATGAGTTTCTGATTTTGTCTTTAGTTTTGTCTTTAGATTTGTCTGTCAGTGGACAGAGGGCTGATTGAGGAAAAATAGCTGGGAATGCCTGTGTCTGGAGCCACAAATCTGTGCATTGCTGAAGGTTTCCTAGAATAGTTCCATGTAAGTGGGAAAAATATTAAGCAAGCCAAACACAGCCTAAAATGGGCTTACATAAATATTACACAGAAAATATTACACAGGCTGGGGGATGAAAGACTGTGGGAGCCTTTACACCTCAATGTGCTGTTCAGACATTCCTGAACCTTAACAAGCTGGAGAGTAGGAGGGAGATTTCAGGAGGACAGGGATGAGTATGAAAAATGTGGAAGAGCATCCCTTTGTTTCAGAAGCACGGTGTAATTACGTTGTACAAATTCATGTCAGTCCTATTTAAAAATTCCTTCTGAGCTGTGGGAACCCCCAGAGTGTGAATGAGGGATTGTGTCTGGGAACATCCACGCTCTGGTTGAGCCCAGGTTGTGTTTATGGTCCAGGAGCAGCTGCAGCTCCATATTTGCACAGATAAATCCTGAATTCTTTCCTGTCCCACGTGGGTTTTGCCTCTTGCTGTCAGTTTATAACTGCAAGGATGTGGATCTGATTGAACTCTTCATCCTAAATCCTCCTGAAGACTGAGATTTGAAATGCACATGCACTTTCCAGAGTGGAAGGGCTGTTCCCAGTTTCTCCCTGCCTGTGCCCAGAAGGACAATGTGCTGTTCCCCACCCTTGTCCCTGCATTCCCACCTCCACAAACCCCTCAGCTGAGGAGCTTCCAGGGCTTGCCAAATGAACCCTTGCCATCCTCTCACTTGGCTGTGATGGAAGCAGGTTCTGGAGCAGTGTGTGGTCTGTGCTCCCAGCAGGGCTGGGGGAGTGGGAGCCTGGCCAGGACAGAGTGAGGAGCAGCTGGACGTGGGCAGGGACACGCGTGGGCACTGCCAGCTCAGCACTTGGCTGAGGACAGAGTGTGAGTTCTGCCTCTCCCTGGGTTGTTCTGCAGCTTCCTGGTGAATAAGAGCATTTCAGAGCAAAGGGCTGGCACCATGATTTCAGAAAGAAGTCAGGATTAAGAGAGCTAAAGCTGTTGCAGCCTGAATTAGCCAGAGAAAATGTATTTTTTACATTTCTCCTCATCAAACCATTAGGATGCTTCTTGTTGGAGGACTCATTTCTTTTGTGCTTCAAGACATCTTCCAAAAGGAATATGATAGGGAGGAACAAGGCAGTGCTCCTGTGCTACCTGCACACCACATTCCAGTGATGGGAGTGTTCACCTGGAGAGGAGAAGGCTCCAGGGAGAGCTCAGAGCCCCTTCCAGAGCCTGAAGGGGCTCCAGGAGAGCTGGAGAGGGACTGGGGACGAGGGATGGAGGGACAGGACACAGGGAATGGCTTCCCAGTGCCAGAGGGCAGGGCTGGATGGGATATTGGGAAGGAATTGTTCCCTGGGAGGGTGGGCAGGCCCTGGCACAGGGTGCCCAGAGAAGCTGTGGCTGCCCCTGGATCCCTGGCAGTGTCCAAGGGCAGGCTGGGGTGGGACTGGATGGTCTTTAAGGTCCCTTCCAACCCACACCATTCTGCAGTTCTACAAACCAGTTCAAATCCTCACTTGCTGGAATTCTCAGCTCCTGGCCAGGCTGCCACACTCAACATCTTGCAGCAGAGGATCCCTGTCATCTGTTGGGTGGGTTATGAACCTCCCACACATCGAGGTTTCAGAAATCTGGAGAGTTCAGTGCCTTGTTGGATTCCATTTTGTCATCTGATTTATCAGAATGCCACACTGGACTCTGAGGTTCCAGCTTGAGCAGCTTGAAATCCCTAAAACCAAACATTTTCCAAGGCACTGTGGCATTTTGAGCAACCTGCCCTTAGGAAAAGATCCCTAATTCTTTTTAAAACTATTTTGGAGGTTTAATTTTATCATAAGCAGTAAATTCTTTAAATACACTTCAGATGCAGTTGTGAATTTGTGTGGCAAAGAGCACAGAAAAAAAAAAAAAAAAAGAAGAGAACTTGGATTTTTGTTTTTGAATTCAATCACTGCTCCTGTGTGCAGCCAAGCAAGTTCCACCAGCTGGGTGAGAGCAGCATTTCTATGCAGTAGAAACAGAGGCAGACATAAATATATATGAAACATATTCAGAAAACATGAAATAATGCTAAAACAAATCTTACTTTGACTCAAGCTTACTTTCCATTGCCAAGAAAAACATGACTGGGTTGATTTTCCACAAAAAAAGTTGGCAGTAAATCAGATTTTCATGGCTCCAATTTGACAAGAAAACTTTTAATAAAAATGCTGGGGTAGTACCCTTTACATATTTGTAGTATTTGATGGAGACTTTTTGAAAGATGGTTGTTTTCCAAGAGATCCTAGGAACAGAACCGGTACATTTTTTTTACATGAGTGTATATTTGTAAGTCAAACCTGGAGCAGATGAGTTGTATTAGTTCTAGAGGATATAGTTGCACTTGTATTTTTCTCTGCTTTTAACTTTTATCACACTTTTCAGGCAAAATCAAACCCTGTTTTTTGCTGCAGTCAAAGAGAAAAAATGTTGAAAGCAAAGGAGTTCTGCTGCCCCCACCCCAACCAATTTTGGTTCATGAATGTGCCTTGCAAGCAGCAAAAAAAGGCAGTGATTGGTCTTTGCAGAAAGCAGATTCTGCAACTATTTCAAGACCTGATCAGTATTCTTTAATTTCTTCAGTTAGGTATAAAAAATTCTAGAATTCTGCATCAAAATGCCAGGTCAGCCAGTGAGAGAAGTACAGAGGTGGAGTTTGCTAGGGGTGATACAGGGAAATGTACACATTGTAAGCACCATTGCAGGTAACACTGGCTTAATTAAAATAAAGAGGGTAATTTCCAAAGCTGCAGGAGAGATTTAGGAGTCTTGCTTCATGAGAAATATGAATTTGCTTTCCTTAGCTGAGATAATACTGCTCTTCATGCTGGTTTTTAACATTTCTGAGTGTTTACATGAGTTACTTCTTTTGTTGGAGAGGAAGCTGAGTGAAAATCTCATGCTGGGGACAGAAAGGTAAACTTCAGGTAGAAATAAAAAGGTAAACTTCAGGTAGAAATAAATAGGACAGGGCCAAGAAATTATTGAAGGTGATCTTTTTCTTAAGTCCCAACTAATGGTACCTGTGGGGGTCAGGAGGGTTCAGGTGGGGTCAGGCTGGGAGGGAGCTTCAAGGGGCTCTTTGGGGAGAGTAACCACCAAAATCCTGGAGTGCTGACTTTAAACCTAAACCTTCTCCCCACTTCTCACCCTACTCCCCTCAGCCAATTCCTGACCCCACTATTTTAACTATGGAATCATGGAATGGTTTAGGTTGGAAGGGACATCAAAGCTCATCCAGTGCCATGGGCAGGGACACCTCCCACTGTCCCAGGGTGCTCCAAGCCCTGTCCAGCCTGGCCTTGGACACTGCCAGGGATCCAGGGGCAGCCACAGCTTCTCTGGGCCCCCTGTGCCAGGGCCTGCCCACCCTCCCAGGGAACAATTCCTTCCCAATATCCCATCCAGCCCTGCCCTCTGGCACTGGGAAGCCATTCCCTGTGTCCTGTCCCGCCATCCCTTGTCCCCAGTCCCTCTCCAGCTCTCCTGGAGCTCCTTTAGGCACTAGAATGGACTTGGAGGTCTCTCTGGAGCCTTCTCCAGGTGAACACTCCCAGCTCTCCCAGCCTTTCCATCCCTTTAATCATCTCCATGGCATTTAAGAAGGGGAAGGCTTCCCTCAAAAATGAGAATCTTAGGAATGCCCCAAAATAATGCTTCAGATTTAATGATGGGAGTTGTTTTTTCAGGCAGTCACCAATTGTAGAAATTAAGTTATTCTTAATTTCAGCCTGAGGTATGCACAGTATCACACAATTATTCTAATGCCATTGGTGCTTATTCTTGTTTATTGAATTTTGGGTCAATTCTATGTGGTTTTGTGCATGTGAATGAAGAAACAAAATCAGATTTGGTGTCCAGTGGGTACCAAATGCTCTGCTCACACTAAGTGAGGTGCAAGAGTCCAATGGGGTGTCAGATCCTTCCCAGGGATAGTGTAAAACCAAGAGTAAACCCCAAAATCAGAGACACTGTGGATGAAATGTATCCAGCAGCTCTTGCTTTCACCTGCTCCTGTCACACCAAAGCCCAGGCTGGTGGAACAGCCACAGCCCATGGTTCTGTCGTCACCTACAGGCAAACTCAGAATTGAAGACTCTGGCTCTATTTACAACATTAAAATAGAAACCAATTCCCCTCCAAACAGCCTCTTTTTTTTTCCCTGCAAAACAATCTCCAGAGCTCCAAGCCCTTGCTGATTAGAGGAGAAGTGTTCTGCAGTGTGTGAACAACACACAGCATGATGCATCTTCATTACCAAAATTCACAATGATGATCATTTATCATAAAAGCTGCTGACAATGGGCATTAATCTCTGAGTAAAGCAAGGAGGAAACTCTGTTCTCGTGGCAGTGCAATTCATTTAGTCCCTCTCATCCATGCCTGAGAGACTGGGAATTCTCTGGACAAAGCAATTGCAGCCTTAGCAGTGTGGATTTTTGAGGGTGGAATATGGAATTCTTTTGCTCGGATGTGGAATCCAGAGGTGACCACACTGCTGGCAGAACATGTTTGTGTTTCACAAAGCCCAGAGCAGATTTTCTCCCATCCTCAGTTTTGGAAGAGACCTTAAACACCTCCCATCCCACCCCCTGCCATGGGCAGGGACACCTCCCACTGTCCCAGGCTGATCCAAGCCCTGTCCAGCCTGGCCTTGGACACTGCCAGGGATCCAGGGCAGCCACAGCTTCTCTGGGCACCCTGTGCCAGGGCCTGCCCACCCTCCCAGGGAACAATTCCTTCCCAATATCCCATCCAGCCCTGCCCTCTGGCACTGGGAAGCCATTTCCTGTGTCCTGTCCCTCCATCCCTTGTCCCCAGTTCCCCTCCAGCTCTCCTGGAGCCCCTTTAGGCCCTGGAATGAACTTGGAGCTCTCTCTGGAGCTTTCTCCTCTCCAGCTCTATTTAAAGCAGAGAACAGGAATTATTTCAGGATGAAATTTTAGCAATATATTTCTATGCTGGAAACATTTATTTTCCCTTTTTAAAATGGATTAGAACTGGATGTCTTCAGAAATACAAACAAATATCTGCTGTAATGAACTGTGTGTTGCCTATGCCTTATTTTTGTCTGGTTGTACTTCTTCTTTCTTTATATATATACCTAGAAAAGAGAAATGATTTGGTCAAGCAGACCTGGGAAAAGCAATGTGCTCCCACACACATCTGGTGTCTTGTTAATGCAGCCTTACTCATTTTTACTCAGCTCAATTCTGAAGGCTAAGAAAACACCACGTTGTTTCCTCTTATGGAATATTTTGTTGGAAGTCAACACAACATCCACATATTTCCCCAAATTCCCATCAGCTTTCAAAGCTGGGAGTTATCTCCTAAAGCTGACTGCCCAATGTGGTGTGGATTTATACCAGCTGAGAGCAAGGCAGCAGTTTGGGTTATTGCAAAGCAAACCATGTGTGCCTAAAATTCCCTATTTCTGCTTGGAGAGCATGGCAAGCTGGCCAATTCCAATGGAATATGGGTTCTGTTTCTCCAGCCTGGAGAGGAGAGGGCTCCAGGGACACCTCAGAGCCCCTTCCAGGGCCTAAAGGGGCTCCAGGAGAGCTGGAGAGGGACTGGGGACAAGGGATGGAGGGACAGGACACAGGGAATGGCTTCCCAGAGCCAGAGGGCAGGGATGGATGGGATATTGGGAAGGAATTGGATGTGTTTGTGAGGACCTGGTTTTTCCCAAAAGCAAGAGGTGAAATGAGCCCAACACTTGTGCAATTTGATTTTCAAGCCCCCAGTAACACATTTCAAGGAGCTTCCCACTATCCTGGATCTCTCCCTCCCCATTTGGAGCCCTGAGGTCTCTGCCCTGTGTTTCCCTTTGGTGCTGGGAGAAAAGGGAAACTTCCAACCCAGTCCATGCCTGGAGGCTGAAATGCCTCCTGAATTTCCCTGAATTCCTCCATGGCATAGTCTCACTTGGGTAAAAACTGGAGAAGCAGCCTCTAAATACCCCTGCACCCCCCAGTTGTGTTCTCCATTGCTGGGATAACTCACAGGCACATGGCAAAAAAGAGCCAGTCAGAGATATTCCTGTTCAATATTTCATCCTGGGGAAGGGCAGAGAATATATTTGAGTTGAAACACATTACAGATAAATGCCTGATGTGTTTTAGGGTGGGTATTTTGGAAGGATAAAACTTGTTATGAATTTCTCCCTGGTTTCCAAGTTGACAGCCTTCATGAAAATATGTAAACTAGTTTAATGAAAACCTCAGGCGCTGTTTTCTTGTTATTTTTTCTTATTTGAAGCTGCCTTTATCAGGAATAAAACAGCAGATATTGAAAGCTGTGTGTTCTGCTCTTCTCTGTTTGTTTAGGAAGTGAAAACTATTTAAATAAAGGAAAACCTGTGAGATTAGCTGCTCTTCTTAATAAGTAATTAAGATATATAAGAACAATATAATTAATCTTATATTTTACATTTTCCAGGTGATCAACATATAATCTCCACAGCTATGGCTGAGAAGTGCAGTTAAGGTACTGTGATAATTCCCTTTTAATATGGGCATGTTTTTGCTGGAAATGATTCCCCAGGTTCTCTCAGGAATAATTTGTGATAACCTGTGTTCCTTGAGGCTGAGTTTACCTCTGGATGGTTTTCCTTTGCCAATTTGTCCACTGCGCTTCCTGAAAACGACATTATTTATTTGTCCATGTATTCCTTAGCTTTTGGCTTCCTGCTGTTAAATTCAGGAATGTTTTAGGATGTCTGCACAGACATACATTGAGAACCTTGCTTCCATGATGAAGGTCATGTCTTTGACACGACTAACTCCAAAAATGTGGAGGGGAAGGATGGAAAAGGTGTCCCTCTGGAATGCTGACTGCTGCCTGCTCTGTGGAATTTGTTGGTTGGAATCACAAGATGCAAATCAGCTCAGCAGCTCTGCTGGACTGCAGGGAAAAGAGGCTTGGTTTTGTTGGGAATGCACATCTGATGAGCAGGATTATCTCCCTTCAAGCCGTGTTTCCACTTGTGGAATTCTGGCTGGGGTTTGGAACACAGAGTGGCAGGAGGGGAGGAGGAAGAGGAGGAAATGTGGCAGGTTCTTTTTTCTGGGTACTGAACTCGGGTGCCAAGGTAAACTGCAATGAAAAAAAAGTAATTTCTTTCCTAGGAAAAATTCAGATAAAGATTCCAACCTTGATGAGCAATATGAAACAGTTGTTCTCGAATGGCAGGAACTAATTCTTGCCAAAGCAATTGGCAGGGCAGGATTTCCATTCTCCTTCTACATCCACATCAAGTTTAATGTTGCTTCGAGGAGGAAGCTAGAAAACCATCCTGCAATTCCAATTCTCCTTTTTGTTGGGATTTTCTGTTGCTAAGTGTACGTGATTTATTTGACTAAAGCAAAGCAAAGCTCTTGGTTTTGTTAGCAAATTCCTTTGGAGAAAGCGAATCCATCACTTTTCCAATTGTTACCTCTGGTCCCTAGCAAAACCCTTTAATGTTTATTTCCATCTGGGAATAATTCATTCTGATGTGAGAATACTGGGCAAAAAGAGCTCCTGGAAAGTCCATGCAGATCAGCTGGTTTCTTAGGACAGGTTGGAAGAAAGAGTCAGCCAGAAGGTCCCGAGTGAAAAGTGGGACAAAAGGGAAAATTCTGCTCAGCAGGTAATTTTATCTGAGCACAGGGCTGGTTCTTTATGCTGAGCCAGTGAACATCTCACACTACAGAGATGCAGGGGGCTTAAGCTCTCTGGATTTATAGGCAGCATTTATTCAGTGCAGCTCCCAGAGGAAATTATTATTGAAAGCGGAGATGGCGCAGATTAATACAGGAATTATACAGAGCTGGGGAGGGAGATAAGAAGATGGGAAAAGAGGGGACTGGGACAGAATGAGGTGAGCTCCAGGTGCAGGGGAGGAATCAGAAGCATTCCTGAGGCATGGATCTCATGAAGAGCCCTCCCTAATACTTCTTTAATGACCTTGGCACAAGGTCTTTGATGCAGGTTTTGAAACTTCTGTAATACTGTGAAGGACACAAGAATTACACAAAAGAAGTTTGTTGATTTTGTGGATTAGTAGAACAAATGCAGCATAAAATTTAATAATCATAAGCCATTGTGCTAGGGAATAAGAGCAGGGGGGCTGCTGTAAACAAAACAAGTTTCAGCATATGGAAGCTCAACTTTTTGTTTTTTTTAGGTAAATAGTTTGGTTGTAGCATGTAGCTGAAGCTTTCACAACTCCAGAATTTGCCAGGACACCTGTTCCTTCAAGATTTACCCTAAATAGTTCAGAGCCTAGGTATGTTATAAAGTCAGAATAAATAACAATTTAGATCTAAAATACCAAGTTCTGAACCTGATTCCATCAAGTTTGAATTGGTGCAGGTGTGAAACCAACCTTGCCTGAGGAGTAGGAGGAAGGTGCCAGACTAGCAAGAAGTAGGTCATTGTAGCAGCCTTGGAACTGATTTTCATGGAATCAGCCCATCTGCCTCCTCCCCTCTGAAAATCCCCCAACAAACCAAAAAATGGAACCCAGCCAGGGTGGATCTCAGGCTGTAAGTGGGCAGTCCTGTTCCTTGAGGTAGGAAACCTCCATTAAGGTAGGGGAGCTGCAGCAGCTCAGCCTCAGGGATGGAGCTGGAGGCAGAGCCCTCCCAAGGGGAGCTCCAGGAGGGATCAAAGTGTGCAGTTCTGCAGGAGGGAGGAAGTGGGCACGATCTGACTGTGGGGCACTTCAGCCTTGTACAAAGGCACTCTGATGGGATCAGAGCTCACCACACCTCACAGAAGAGCCAGCAGTGGTGTGGGGGTCCAGCTTCCTAAAGAGTGGGTCAAAATACACTGCCACCTGCCTTAGGTGGCACTGGCAGTGTGTGGGGTCTGGGACAAGGCTTGGTGTCCTCAAAGGCAGCTTCCTGGAGGAATTCAGGGACACTGGAAGGTTCACTGCCACAGGGGCATCACTCAGCAATCTCCCCTCTAGGTGAAGAATCCTAAAACTACTGAGAAAGAGGAAAAAGAGGGGGCATTTTCTCATAGAATCCCAGGATGGTTTGGGTTGGAAGAGACCTGAAAGCTCTTCTAGTTCCATACCCCTGCTATGGGCAGGGATACCTTCCACTATCCCAGGTTGCTCCAAACCCTGTCCAGCCTGGCCTTGGACACTTCCAAGGATGGGAAATCTTAGCACAATCCCACCTGCAGAGTAGCACCCTCAGAGTGATTACCAAGATGGTAGTAAAACGAGCAAATGAGCCCCAAAATGAGTCCTCATCAGTGAAACAGGAGTATGATCCTCATGAGTGTGCTGTGCTCTGTGTCCAACCCTCTGAGGATTTGGGATTCAAGCCAAAAGGATGAGAAAGGAAAGGAATGCTCTACAAATCAGTGAAAAAATTGGTCAAAATATAGGAAACAGAAGGTTGGAGTAAGTGAGCAGTTTCCTGAGAGAGAGGATGACAGCAGCACAGTCTCCAAGGAATCTGCACAAACCTGTGATACTCAACTGATAAATGAGCTGCGAAAGACACACGGGGTGTGCTGCTGGTGCTCCTCCAGGGCACTGGAGTGCTGGCTGTGGAAAACTGCAGCAGGATTGAGGATTGAGGCAGAATTAACTGCTGGGCAAGGCAGTGGCAGGTGAAATCCTCCAGAGGTGGATGCAAAGGGAAGAAGACAAAAATTCCACCCACGGGTGATGAGTGCTGAGCTGGGCATTGTTGGTCACCAGCCAAGAGCTGTAAAACACAAAATGTGCCTCTCCCAGAATCATCATCAAGGAATCATCCCAGAATGGCCTGGGTTGGAAAGGACTTCAAAGCCCATCCCATTCCAACCCCTGCCATGGGCAGGGACACCTTCCACTACCCCAGATTGCTCCAAGCCCTGTCCAGCCTGGCCTGGAACCCTTCCAGGGATCCAGGGGCAGCCACAGCTTCTCTGGGCAAACTGTTTCCTTTTAACTTTAGTTCTGGAAGTTTCATAGCAGGGCCCAAATAATAAAAATCCTTTTGTTAAGGAAGTGAGTGAGCTGCAAATCTTTGGGATCAGTTGGAAGTTTAGGGAAATACTGCCATGGGATGAATATCTCTGCTCTTCCTTAGGGGCTGCTCCTGTCAGGGAGGGATTTCTGGGTTTGATGGGCTCCCCTGTGAAGGGGCTGTTTGTAGTTTAAAATGGGAGGAGCAAGGAACCACTGGTGATAGAGTTCCTAAAAAATCCCCAACTGCTGGAAGAGATTTCAGGCTGTGCCAGTAGACCAGGGAGGTGTTTGTCCAGTTGTGCAAGGCTCATTCACTTGTGTGTGGTTGTGTTGGTTATCATCAGATGAAGGTCTACTTAAACTTGGAGAGAAGGGTGAGGCATGGCCTGGTGTGCCTCCCTCCCTCCTCCCTGGGGCACCACTCATCAGGATCCAATTCCTTTCCTAGAGAAATGGAGATGTTCAATTTTGAACAACACATTCAGGGTTCAAATATCAGCAAGGGAATTGAAGCTGATAATCCAGCTGGACAGGCTGCTGGGCTAAAGTGTTTCCTGAGTGTGTTTAACCTGGGGACTGGCAAGAGAACTGTTAACCAGGAAGATGAGTGGAATTCCTGAAGGGCTTTCCAAACCCAGCTGGGACACAAACCCACGTTATTCAAGTAGGAGTTTAGGAAAGGGATGAGATTTCTGAGTGCAGACCCCCCACCAGTTCTCAGGAACAGCTCCCAGGAGCGAGGGCTGAGCCCCCACTTTGTGGGTGTCCCCAGGCTTTGAGGAAAACAAACCTGAGGGACCTGTCAGTTGTATTTGCTCCTATCCAGCACTGCCATTGTTGATTATTCCTCTGCCCTGGGACTCCACAAGTTGCCTTAGGAGTCCAGGGAGACCTTTTTGATTTGATGATTGCCTGATTTCTGGGATGTTTCCCTTCCCCCACAACCCGATGGGTCTGGTAGGGTCTTAGGGATGTTTTCATGGCATGTATTCATTGTCACTCATATCCTCCCCTCACCTCCTCCACTTTCCCCTCATATTCTATAATTTTGGAGTCTTTCCAGCTCATATCCTTGAGATCATAACATGATAAAGGCTTCACTGGCAGTGGGAGCTCGAGAATAAATGACTCTCCCTTATCCCCAGCCTGCTGAGGCCTTCCTGCTCTTCCATGGACATCCCCACATGGATGAATCCCTGTCCCAGAGGGCTGGGTGATGACACTTAAATGCAGCAGGATGGATTTTTCTTCAGGATATTGATATTAGACCTGTTAGGATCTAAAATATTTGGAGCCATACACAGTACAGATTCTAGGAGTCTCCAAGTCCATTCTAAAGTGCCATTTTAAAGCATCTTAATTATAGAAATAATCTGATGGAGACCTCTGACTCTGGTAGAAGAGTTGGATATAAGAATAAAAGAGGCAGAATAAAGAATGGAATGAACAGGAGACCCTTGGTCATGTGAGCCAAAACATTTTTCATCAACTTGGTTTTAATAATTTAATAAATTAAGCAGTGGATAATATTTCCCTGCACTGAGGTCTCTCAATGCCAACCCAGCACTGATATTTTTGTTGGCACTTGAAAACTCATCAAATCAAAAACTCATCAGGAATTGAAACAACTTATTTCTGTTTGTTTATTTATTTATTT
>VZRX01024228.1:0-20440 GCA_013398075.1 Notiomystis cincta | reverse complement strand
TGACAGCTCCGCAGCGCCAGCTGAGCGCCCGCCGCTCCCAGCCCGCACCTCCGGGCGCTCCCCGGCTCCCCCTCCCGCACCCGCGCCTTCCTGGTTATTTATTTAGTTAGGTAGTTGTTTATTTATTTATTTCTCTGCTCCCTTCCTCCCATCCTTTTCGGCTTCTGCAGCCCACAAAGGAGGGGGACTCGGGGACATCCTGCCCGTCCCTTTGTTCTAAATATAACAAAGTGCCCCTTTCTGCCCGCTGCCGTCCCGTAGCGGATCTGAAGGCAGGGAGCTTCCCCCCACGCCACGCACACGCATCCACCCTTTCAACTTTATGTAAGCGTCCCCGGTGCGAGCGCAGCGAGGGAAAACCGGCCGCGAACGCGCAGCGGGTCCGGCCGGGAACGAGCGCTGGGCTGCGGGGAGGCGCCGAGGGGGATGCGCGGAGAGCCGGGAGCGAGGGAAGCACCGGCTCGACAGGGCTGTCAGCGCTTCGTGTGCGACCGGGGAAATCCTCCCGGTTACAGGAAGCAAATCTCTCCCTAAAGTAAAGCAAAGGCATTGACACAGACAATTGCAAATATTAGGGAGAGAAGGGAGAAAATATAATTACATTTGGGTTCTGAGGGGACCGTGTTTGCTTTCCTCTGCTGTTCCCTGAGAGAGTGACTGCATGCAAAGGAGTATTCGGTTCGTAAGGTTTTTTAGTTTCTTTTTTTTTTTCTTTGTTTTTTGGTCTGGTAACAGGATTTTTTTTTTTTTAACATTTTGTAACGATTAAGGGAGATTAAGGCTTCTTTTTACACCGCTTTTATGCTCAAACAGACAGAAAGTGCGACCCCAAGTGTCCATTTTCAGAATAACAGCCACTTTTCGCCGCGAGAAAACACCCGGAAAAAGGGGACGGGCGTGCGGGACCGGAGCGATGCGGGAGCGGCTGCGGGAGCGGGGCTGCCCCGCTCCCGGCCTGGCCGCGCCGCTCCGGAGCTGCGCCTCCTCCTCTGCACCTCAGAATCCCCCCTATCACCCTGCCAGCCCCGCCATTTATTTAGCCAAAAGAACAAAAAAGTTCAAGATCTGTCCGCTTTCCCGAAATTTTATGAGGAGGGAATTGCCTTTCTGGAGCCGGGACAACACCGCGGAGACCCCAAGCGGAGACCTCCTGGTGCGGGTCCGGCCGTGCGGGACCCCGCCAGCCCCGCGGCGATACCCGCAGCCCGGAGCCGCTGGTCCCGCTCCTCCGCATCTCCGCGGAGCCGGCCGCAGCCGCGCACGGAACCAGTGAGGCAAAAGTCGCGCAAAGTCCTCCCTTTACCCAAAAAGAAATTCCAAGGAGTCCCTCTGGAAAGCGGATGGGAGGGAAGAGGAGGAAAACAGGCAGGGAGATTTCACCCAAATCCTTTTTCGCAGTACGGGAGCGCCGGGGTTTGATGTGGTGCGGCAATGCCTGGTGTGCGTGTTTGCCCAGGACACTTGGAGGGGACCGAGCTCTCTCTCCCTCGGTAGCCCCGGGGAGCGGGCGGCTCCGGCGCTCCGCACGCTGCGGTCCCGGGAGCGAGCGATGCCTCCGCATCCCGAGCCCGGCCGAAGCGGGGCTGCGCTCCCGGGACACGCAGACCTCTCTCCGCAGGTCGCGCTGCTCCGAACGCGTGTGCGAGAGGACACGCGTGGAACGCACCCACAGACCCGGGGAGCTCCCCCTGCCCCGCATCGCCCACGGGCAGCGCAGCCCCGGCGGTGCGGGGCCGCGGGGTCCGCAGGGCCACCGCGCTGCCGGTTTCCCATCAGTACTAGATTTGGGAAATCGCCGTCTTTTCGCTGTTAACGAGCGGCCCCGAGGTACAGCGAGCCGGGGAGCCCCGCGGTGCCCCTCTACGGAGGCGTCCGCCGGCGCCGGGCGGGGGGGACCGGCCAGCGGGGCAGAGCGGACCGGGCAGGGAGCTCGGCGGTCCCGGTCCGGCTGCTGCCGCCTCCCCGGGGGCTGGGGGCTGCCAAGAATCCCCCGTGCGGGTCCGCTGGACTTGGCATTTCTGAGGTCCTGGAAGCTGCTGGGGGAGAGCTTTATTTTTACCTGCACGTTAAACGTTATCGTTGCCACTGAGAGAAAGGGGACCCTGGCGAGAGCTTGGGAAGCCTGGATGCAGCCCTGCAAAATGTGCCATTAGATGGATAATACTTTTTCCTCTCATAATTACTGAGGTATATTCACAAGGTGGAGCTACTGAAAGGCGGAGGGAAGCGTTGATCTGATTATCTCCCTGTCCATACACATTCTGTCCCTCTCCTTAATCTTTTAAGCTGTGAATTACACATCAGTTTTCAGCGTCCATCCGCACAGTCATAAAATTTCGGGGCACTTCCTGGGTCCGTTTCTTTGCTCTCCCATGCCTCGCTCCCCTTTCAAAAATACATCCCACGAAACTTGCGGCGTTAAGCGGCTGACTAAAGTCAGAACCGCTTCGTGCCCCCGAATTCCCAGTTGTTCAATGCAGTTTTTAATTCAGCCACCGAAGGTTATTCTCGATGCAATTTCTATGTCAGGGGTGTTGCATTTTAAGTTATATGTATATACTTTTTTTTTTTTTTTTTAACAAGGACTGGGGAAGAAATAATGTTGCTGGAGAAGGATTTCTGGGCTGAGCAGCCCAGCGAGGCAGCTCAGAAGTGTTTCGCATCCGCGCGGCCGCGGTGCTGCGCGCAAGGGGAGGGAGGGAGGGAGGGAGCTCCGCGCACCCCCGACCCTAAAAGCCACCGAGGGGCAAAGCGGCGGCTGCGGCTCCTGCGGGAAGGATTCCCCGAACCTTCCGCACCCACGCGGGGGAAAAAGCGGCGCCCACCTGCCCGGCCCCGCAGCTCGCCTCCCCGCCGAGCACTCCGGGCAATTTTTGTTTAATTGCTACCTTCTTCCCGCATCCGAAAACCGCTAATCGAGCTGCTTTAATTTTTTTTTCTTTCTGTAATGTAAGATCCGGTTTTTCAAGGTTCGTTTCGAGGAAAATATTACTTCTTCCCGCTCTCCCTCCACTTCCCCCTGCCTTCCGCAAACTCCCGGCCAAAATCGGGACGAGTTCAGAGAAAATGATAATGTCATTTCAGATCAGCTCCAGCCGGCACGTCCGCCCAGGGCAGGGCAGTAGGGGTCCTGGAGCCACTGAGATTTGAAATCTCTCCTTTAAAACTGCAACGTACAGACTCCTACCCGTGTTTGTTCAGGTAGGGCTCTGCCTAAATCTGATAAGTGACATTTAGAGAGAAATTTGTATTACGTTGGCATCCCAAACTACAGTTCTTAAACACAGCGGGTATAGGTACTCAGATGAAAATTAAGACGACTGTTATGTATGCAGTTTCCATGCTCGGTCTCTGAGAAGCACTCCTCGGTTTTGGTAGCTGACTGCTACTTTTGCCCCAGAATTAGCTTTTTTTATCCCATAATATCAGCGGGATATGTTGACTGAAATGGGAGTTTTGTTAACAAACACAGACCCAAACCTAAATTACCCGGGGCTGGCAGCCGGCACTGATGGAGGAAAAGAGCATCACTTTCCTAATTCCTACCTCCCCTCGCTTGATTTTTAATTTCCCAAACCGCAGGCAGACTGGTGCTGGTTGTCAGGATTTTTTTCCCCTGTGTAAGCAGCGAGGGACCTGGTTAATCATCTATCGCAGATACATGTGCATGAGAAAGAAAAGTGTTGATGTTTGCTTGTTGGGGCTGATGGGAATGGCCCACGAATTTAGGATTAAATTACTACTGGTAATCATAAGGCTTTGTTTCCCCTCGCTCTCCCTTTTCTGCGGTGATTGTCAAAGTAAAGCGGGCAACATTATTTGGACAAAGTCTGGAGAGCGGCTTAGCTGTATAAAAAAAGCGATTGAACCCTTCTGGCTTAGCTGGGACCTCTTCAGATTTTAGCCCGAACCAGTTTAGAGCGGGGCAAATCCCAATTCTAACTCTAGACACGTTTTCACAGGTGGAGCTGGGAGAAGGGAGCGGAGCAGCACTTCAGAAGGGTAGGTTTTTAGGGGGGTATTTTTCTTTCCCGAAGTTCTGCAGTGTCCAGCGCTAAATCCCCGCTGCTCAGCGGGGTCAGGGCGGGCGGGCGGCGGCTTTGGGGTTCGCTCTGCCCCGGGGGAGGGGGGTGAGCGCTGCCGGACGGGACGCGGCGTTTGGGGGCGATTTGAACGCCCCACGGGGGAGGCGGCCCGTGAGCCCGGCTGTGCCGCTGCTGTCCCCGAGCGGTGCCGGCCCGAGCCCCCCGGCCCTGGCTTGCAAACACCCCCCCAAAACGCTGCAGCGCGGCTCGGGGGGACCGGTGCGAGCGGAAGAGGGGAACGACGGCTTCTGATGGGGGGAATCGCGCTGGGCACCGCACCGGCTCACTCTGGGCTGATGCCCAGGCGAGGCTCCCGTCCCGGCCAGGTTCGCAGCACGCTGGGCGCAGGGAAATGGGGATTATTTTCTTCTTGGTGGGGAGAACGGCCCCCCGGTGCCCCCCTGTGCTCGGGGTTAGCCCGGGACAGCGGCGCGGCCCGGGGGGACTGGAGGGGGGCGGCTGCTGCCGCTGCTGTGCCTGAGTCCTGCTTTCCTGTGCAGGGAAAGAAGCACAAGCCCTCCTTGGCACCCTCTGCAGTTGGCTCAGGGTCTCGCTGCGCCCCGGGGCTGGGAGGAGGGGTGGGAAAGAGGGTGACTTCCAAACCAAAAGGCATCGTTTCACCCTCTCCTGCAAGGGCGCCTTCGGCAGGGAGGCAAGCAGAGAGCAGAAACATTCTGTTTCTCATTATTTCTTTCAGCCTTAGCCCCATCATACCACGAATACATTGGTCCGAACTTGTTTTCAAGATAATTTGTCTCTTTCTCACCATTTTCAAACTCTGCAGTCTTGTCCTAGCCCCCTTCTCCAATACACGTTCTTGTTATTATTCCCCTTTCCATCCTGGTGAAAATTGTTTCTAGCAGATACACCTGATCCAGAAGCACAAAATCCCCCAACTGAGCCTTGCTAGGACCAGCTTTCCTCTTGTGCTTGGCTGAGTCCTGCTTTCCACTTGAACCATGGCATCTTGAACTCATTATCTGAGCCCTTTTAGGAACTTGTAGCTAATAAACAGCACCAAAACCTTTCTGAGTGCTCAGAAGTCGTCTTTGGGGGCTGAAGTAGCCAGTAGAAGCTGAAGAACTGTAATTGCTGCAGCTGTATCTTGTAATACCATTTCGTGTCATTCAAAGGCTTTTCAAACACTTCAGAACTTGGACCACATCTTACCAGATAAAAAAATTCTCTCCTGCTTATCTGCTTCTCCTAGGATATCAGATGTGCTGCACAGATGTCTGGGTGGAAAAGGTGATCTTTCCAAGGGTTTTTAGTTCCCTTGGGAAATATATAGAAAAGGGAGATGTCAGGAAGGCAGGGAAGGTGTCCTGGAGCCCAATGTCACAAAGTCACAAGAAGCCAGGAAATCTTCCAGAAAAGGCCAACATCCCTTTCTGGCCATAGTCTGTTGCCTGTTTTTCCAAGGAGCTCAGTGGGAGACTTTCTTGATGATCAGATCTTTAGCAGCCAGGGAGGAAGTTCTGGCCTCAGTTGTGCTCGAGGAAACCCAGGACCAGGGAGCATCTTTTGAGAGAGACAGCATTCCTGCAGGTTCCATGTCCGTGGCAGCAGAAAGGCTGCTCCCAGCAGGGCTGGGTGATCCCTGGGCCCTTGCAGGATCAGGGGGCTGTCACTGCAGCCCAGGAGTCCACAGGCAGGCTCCGACACCCACTCGGACCTGGACCCTTTCATTCAGGCTGATTTGTAATTCCTTTTCATTGCACAAAGTCCTGGATCAAAAAAACTGCTTATATAGAGAAAATTTTTGGAATTCCCTTTCCAGCATTTGCTGCATAAGGATTTAAATATAATCATAAAGCCTATACTGTATATTCTTTTTGCTCTTTCCACCTTTAGTGCCCATTAGGGATTTGGTTTTGTTTCTGTTTTGACAGCCCCTGTATATGTGTATTTGTGGTTGTTCTGTACTGTTTCCTGATTTAATATCAGTGCAGTTACAGGAGGAGGATGCACCGTTAGCATTTTTTGCTCAAAGTATTTTTCAAGCTCCTTTTTGATGTACTGGTCAGGCTTGCAGCTTCTGTGCTCTTGTTGATCAGAAGAGGAAGGATCAGGTTTGTTGTGCCCTTTGGGAATGAAGCTCTCTATTCACCTAAGGAATTCAGCTATCTTCCCTTGCTAGCCCCTCCATATAGACCCAGGTGCAGGAGAAAAGTGAGGAGGTGTGTAGTAGAAGTCTGTTATGCAGTTTAATTAAAGTCCTTTTGTGCGTTTCTGAGAAGTAAAGATGAGCCAAACTGGAAACGAGATGGCTCCTTCAAGACTCCCCCTTCCTTCCCAAATATTTCTAAACCCTAAATATGTGAAGAGAGACAAAGAAAGGGAACAATTCTGTAGAAATGCTTCTGTTTGCTTTCCCTGTTAGTCTGAGGAACATTTATTTGGCTGTTTCACAGACAGGAGAAAATAAAAGCCTCCTGATCTTTGTTTCTTTTGCATATAAACAGATCCACAGCATTGAATAGCACCAGACCAGGTGATTTAAAATCAGACTTGGAGTGTAAATTCTGCTCCATTTGCCCAAACAAGATATTTGGCTCATGGTGCAACTCGTCCTTTTACCTTTAGGAACTAAAACTGCTTTTTAGCCTGTGTGTCTGTGGTTGCTGTGTGTCACAAACACCTCCTAGCTTAAATCTCACTAGACCTCCAGTCCCTGGAAAAGCCAGAGATGTTTCCCATCACTGACCACTCCCAGGATCCTCAGGAGGGTCTGGGGGAGTGGATGTGACACGACTGGGCCAGGACTTGGGGAGGGCTCATGGAGCTGACTGCTGCCCCTGGGACAAGCTGCAGCTGCTCTGTAACTATTTCTCTGCTTCCAGAGCTGCTCTGCAGAGTGGTTAAATGAGTTTGTGCAGGAGAGCTGACAGCACAGCACTGCTGCAAATTCTCACCCACGGCTTCCTGGGCTGGGTGCTCTGCAGCCAAGTGAGCCAGTGGCTGCATGGATCATCCTGGGATCCCACAGGCAGTGACTGCATCCCCTTGGCTGGGAGAGGGATACAGGAGAGTGCAGCAAGGAGAGGGGCAGCACAAGGAGAGCACGGGCTGCTGCAGGAAAGAAGCTGCCCAGGGAAGGTTCCTTCACTTCTGTGTCTATTTTAATGGCAATTCTACAGGGCAATTCAGGTTTGCTATACCAAGAGAGAGAATTTCTGCTGGTTTTCCTCTAGCAGGATCAATTCCTCACATGTTAGTGGAGACAAAAACACACCAAAATTTCCAGCCTTTACCCAGTAAGGCAGAAAAGAAAGAGCTCCTGCAGCAATGTGTAAATGCCCCTGCTACAGCAGGTTCAGTTATCCCTCTTTGGCTAAACAGTAACATAGGTATTCTATTCCTTAGGTTTTTAAAACATGTGTATTTATACTCAACATGGCCCAAAAATTAGGAAAAAATATTCCCTGCTATACATGAACTAATCTCCACATTCAGAATTCACCACCACTTTATACATTTTCTGAGCATTGCAAAAAAAGAAATTAGAGTCTCCTGGACAGCTTTCTCTAGGATTCTCCAGGCTCTCAGTGTGAGTGCCCTGTTTATCTTCAGCATTAACTCTGTGTCTGCAGGGGCTTTAATAGGTGTGTTTTCACCCTTCACACATCCAGATAAAGAGCTTCACCCCTTAAAGCTGTGATTACACCTCAGCAACCTCTCTCTTGGCAATGCATGTGTGGTTTCTGTTTTGTGTTGTTCTCCTGGCTTGAATTAACACATGTTTCAAGCCTCTCATGTACTTCTTTAATAACTGACTTCTATAAAAAAAGGAGAAGATGGAGAATTTCATCCAAGAATTCCCAGCTGGAGACATCTGTTCAGTAAGTCACCTGATGAACAGCTCTAACCAGCCAAGTGTGAGTTATTTTTATTGGTCCAATGTTTTAAAAATAGATTTTTTTTTTCTTTTAATTGATACTTTTCTAGTGGATTCCTTCACTGGTCTACAAGGATTTGGATTTATTTCTCCTGAAGGATTAGTACAGCCCAAACTGAGTGATCCATTCCAAAACCAAGCTGACCGGCTGAAACCAGTAGGAACCAGTTAAATGCTTGAAATGAGGATTTCCACTAGGGTAATCAAGTTTCCCAAGAGGTGATGGATTTGATGTATAGCCTGTCATGATGAGTTGCAGGCACTCAGCACCTCTGGAAATCAGGCCATAGCAGCTTTCAGCAAATCTAAAGAGACGGGGTGTGCACGTGCGAGCCGGCGCGAGCTGCAGAGAGGACACACGTCTTCATTGATCTCGAAGGGCAGGCTGAGCTGTTCTGGTTTGAATCACATGATTTGTCATGTTATTTAGCAGCTGCTAAGCTTAGGTGAGCTTGTAGGATCCTGTCAGTGCACACTCAGCCCCAGCCCTCTCTCTGTTTGTCAGTGCTGCTACCTGGCTCCTCTGAGAGGGTCGGTCCCAGGGCTCCTCTTGCAGGACTCCCTTGGGTGCTGTGCATCCCCCTGGTCACTCCTCCCCACCACCCAGCATCCCAAAGCTGCTTTCCAGAGGGCAGGGCTCATATTAGGTTTGATTTTCCACTTCTCTGTGTTTTGCCTGGGAAGGCTTTTGAGGCCCATGGACTTTGCCTTGGTTTTGAAGCCTTGTTTGGAGCAGGATCCTGGGTTTCCACAGGGAGGGCGACCCAAGAGATGACAGAAAAGGAGGTGCAGAAGGGCAAGGAGGGTGAAGATGGGAGTGTGGGAGTGCACCTTGTGCAGGGTGTTGTCTCCTGCTGCCCATCCACACAAAAAGCTCCCAGTCAGCCTGGGTGGAGCTTGCCTGACTCCACTGGTCATTCACTGGCCTGAGCTACTCACCCTCCTTGAACTGGGACAAACTGTAGCTCTGAACTCTTCTCCACGCCCCAGCACGGGGCAGAGTGCCAAGAGCCACTGTTTGCCTGCATCACCCAGGCAGTGGGTACCTGAAGGAAAACTCTGTGGGGACTCCTGCTCCTGTGAACCATGGGAAGGGCTGAAGGCTCCCCAGGGATAGTTTAGGAGGGGGAGTAGCCCCCCAGCCCTGTCCACACTTCACCCTGATGAATTATTTGCTGTTGCAGGCAAGAGTGGGACATCATTGGCAGAGCACACACTAATATCTTCCCTTTTTTCTTCCCTTTAGAATAGCTTGAATTAATAATTTTATATCTTTCAAAAGAAAGAGGTTTTTCTCACTTGAGAAAAAAGAAGATATGTTCTCTGAAAGCTGTATTTTAATTGAGCCAGGATCAGGAGCGGGGAGGCTGAGGGAAGAATTGCTGTCATGGAATTAACTTTATGAAAGAAAAGCAAATCTCCACCCTGTTTAAACATGGGGAAAACATCACAGAGGCATCCTGCTGCACCAAATGGTAAACATGTCCATGTATTATATCACTTATGGCTTCCTTAAGAGTTTTATGATGCTGTTCTCAATTACTGTGTTTGCATTTGTAATTAGAGTGCAGAACACATTGTGAAGGCAAATTATAGAGCTAACTTGTCCTTTCAAAATAACCCATTTGCTCAGTGTGCTCCCAGAAGCATCTCTTTATTCAAGGGACTCCAGTGAAGGAGTAACCTCTGCTGAGGGTGTTGGAATACACACTTGCTGCAGGGAAGGGAGAGGAGAAACACACTTTTGCCCCAGGGTTTTGCTGTGCTTGGGCCTGACCTTCAAACCACTGAAACTCCTGTTGGTTTCTTTAAGCACAGCCCTCCACAAGTTTGAGCAATTAATGGAACTGGGGGAGGGGTGGGGGAGAAGAATCAGGTTTTTGTGCTCTGCCACTAATTTCCTCTCTGGCCTTGGTCATGCCATTTGACCTCTTTAACTGGCTAAAAGTAAGCTATGAAAAGTGCCTAAAAGTCTCCTGTGGAAGAGCTGGGATACTGCTGTTCAATCACCAAGCATCTAAATAAAGGTGAATGTGCAGGGCTGCTCCTTTGTCCTGCAGCACTTTGCTCCTTTGTGAGAAGGTGACTCTGAGAGCAGCTCTTTGGTGCCGATGCTTTGTGTGCCTCCAGCCCCTGTCCTGCACTGCCCTCTCTCAGGGGCTCACTCTCTGTGTAGGGGTAAGGGTGGCACCTTGCTCCAGGCTGCCCCAGGTGCTCCTGAGTCCCCACACTCAGAGCTCAGGGCTCGGTGCCTCCTCACAGAGCAGCCCTGACCAGCTGCCCTCGTGTTTTCCTCTGGCTGCTGAGCATCAGGAGCAGAGGTCTGATCTTCCTCTAAGGCAGGTCGACTCTGTGCAGAGCAGGCTGGGGTCTGGGCCAGCTGTGCACTTTGCCTTTGAATTCAGTAGGGGAAAAACTGGATCCAAATCTGGACTTGAATGAAATAATGCTCTGCTTGAAGTGGAAAGGAAGCAAAGTCTCACTGTTACTACTGTGCTGTGTTTGCAAAGAACCCTTGCATTTGTTGTTTGTTTGTTTGTTTGTTTGTTTGTTCATTTGTTTGTTTTGCAAAGCCTACCCTAAGCAGGAGGACTTGACTTTCAATGGATTTATCTGCAAGCAACATTTTTTTCTTCTGTACCTGAGTTGAGAGGGCACAGAAAAGGGTCCTGCACCATGTAGCTCTCCCATAAGTGTATCCTCCCTGTTCCTGGCCATGAGGAATTGCTTGGCTTTGCTCTCCAGCCAAGGTTTTGGAAAACCTAAGCTCAGTGCTTGGCCCCTACCTAGCACACTGCCCACCACTGTCCTCTGCTTGTGCCCCAAGGCTTCAGGAAACCAGGCAAAAACTGTGTTTGGAGTTCCAAAAAACCCAAATAAACCCCAGAATACTGCACTTTGACATCACTACAATCTTCTTTTCCCCTTTCTTTTTCTTCACTTTTCCCACTCCGAGGAAATTTGTCCAAGTTTTTCTCCCCCACAGGTAACTCCCCATTTAATTCCCAATGCAGCTGAGTTAGAAGTTCACCACAACAGTGGCTCTGCCCTTGCCAATGCTCAGTTATTAATTCAATTCTTGGTATCTCTTGCATGGGTCAGGAAGGTTGATTCCCTGGCCCCAGCTTTCTGTCAGGTGCTTGTTCCTCCTGAGCAAAGGTTAGATCACCCTCCGATGATTCATTGAAAAAACTGGTTTTATTACTTTCCCTGGGCATGGGAGAGTTTCTTCAAAGAAGAAGCTGCAGCCTATGTGATGACCATCCCAAAAAGAATGACTGCTAAAGGGGTTTGGTATGGGGTTCAGCTTAGTAACTACCATCAAATTTGTTCTTTGATATCATTAAATCCAAGAGAGTTCCTAGAGGAATGAGTTTGAACTTTACAAATTGTGTGATTTTTTGTGGAGTTGTTTAGGAAGGGCATTTCCTTCTGTTGATACAAGAGAAGAAACTCCAGGGTGGTGTTTTGCAGTGCCAGATGCACTCCAGTTTCCATAACCACGTGTTTAAAACACAGCCCAGGTTCACTGAGCAATGTCAAAACACGTTTGCAAGGCTGACCAGGGAATGGGATACAGCTGCAAAACGGGCAAGCTCGATTTTGTTGGAGGAACAAAACAGAGAAGGGGTTTGTCAGCTGAAGGATGCCATTTGTGAAACACCTACTGTTGTTTGGCTGGCTGGGATTTAAAATATGTCTGTCATCACCCTGTCTTTGTGGCCAGTAATGCTGTTTGCTTTGCTCCAGCAGCTGAACGAGACGGGCGGCGTTCCCTGCTGAGCCCAACCAGGGCAGTCCTGGCTCCAGCACCTTGCTCCAGGGAACCATGCAGGCTGCCAGCATCCAAGTGCCACCAAGAGCAAATCCAGAGAAACGGCCACCAAACAAAAATTTGAAGGTGTGAGTTGCAAATTTCGGCTTTCTGTGGTTTTCTGTTTTGATGAAAGCCTATTTCAGCAGTTGAAGGAGGAAAACACCCTCCATCTAACACATGGAAGACTTTTTTTTAAACAAACGCCCTTCAAAACCAGAGAACTTTGCCTACCTTACAGAATTACATCAATAGTTCAAGAAATAGCACAGTGGAAAATTCATATTCATGTTAGATGCCATCATAGGAATTTGCTGCACCTACAGGGGAGTACCATGTTTTCTGACAGTGCTTACAACAGGGGCAGGAGATAAGCGTGTAGAAAATAAATTAAAATCCCTTTACTTGGCCAAATCCTTGTAGTTTGTGCTATTTTGAACCTGTCAGCTGCTTAAGTAACAGCTTGTCAGTGCTCGTGGCCCGGCCGAAGGCGAGCCCTGGCAGTGTGGCTGCAGATTGTCAGGAGCTGAGTGATCTCCCGGGTTGTGATTTATGGCTCCACGAACAATGACAAGCAAAGGAGAAGAGGCCCCGGCAATTTCAGAAGCAGTTGTGGAAACAATTAGATCACTTTTTTATTAGGTCATTTATACAACTCTTCCTTTTAAAAATTAGATCCTCGATGAGCGCATTTTTCACGCACTTGGGTGCTTTGTCCTGTTTTTCAGTGGAGGGAAAATCCTGGGCTTTCCTCTGGAAACACTCCTGAGTTGTGTCTTTAACTTCCCAAGGGTGCACAGGACGTTCCTGAGCTCACCCACAAGTCCTGGTCCACCTGCAGTCAAAGCCCTCTGTGAAGATTTACTCCTGCAGGAATTGCACTGATTTCTGCACCATTCTCTCATTCCTGGTTGCTCACATCCTCCTGCTGACCTGTTCTTTGTGTCCTCTTCAGGCACATCACACTGGAACAGGCAAATAATACTGATAAAGAAAACTTGGACTATCATTTTTAGAAGTGCTGCAGTTTGGGCTTCTCTGACTCTTTTTTGGGTTCTTTTACCCTTCTCCTTTCCAACAGCAGAGTTATTTACTTGTTATTATATTTCCACTTCTAATTTCTTCAGCAGTGGTTTGTCACCTTTTCCTAAGGAGCCAGTGGTGTTTCTCTAGGATTGCCCAGAGTTCTGCTATCCAACCCCTTGAGTTTGGAACATGAGTTTACTACTGGTCAAATGAGATAATATCTCATTAGATATCATATATGAAAAGACAGTTTAATCAAAGTCTCTCCCACACCTTGTTTCCTTTCTTGGAAGTCATCAGCCAGTGTCTCATGCAGCCCTGCCACAATGATACAGTCACAGCATCCTCGTTTTGGAATCCTCTTACAGAGAAAGTGGCTCCAAAAGTGGCCCAAGCCACTCAGCATCCCAGGAGCTCCTCAGAAACCAAGGGATCCCAGCACAGATTCAGGTTCCTGAGATGGATTTGTGTTGTTTTGCACCATGGCTAAGGCCATTATAATGGGAGTTTCTGCTATGAAAAATAATGATATATGAACCTGGAAAATGAGCTCTTGCTGTAGAGAATCTCATTTCCCTCATTCCTTTCTTTTAAAAAGCAGGGAGATCTTGGAATATCTCCACACTGTGTATTGAGGAATGAGGCAGAGAGTTGTGCTCTGCCATATTCTGTATCCCAAGGAGAACAAAACTTACTCCCAGCTTTGACTTTTAACATTCCTTTTCAAAACCTTCTTCTCTTGTGCTATGCACCAGCAAAAATCCTTTTTATTGCCATTAAAAAGGCAACTGAGGTGCCCATTATTTTATTTTTCTTTTAGTATTTGTACAGAACTCAGCAAATAAAAATGGGTCCCAGATAAAAGGTGTGTCCTTTCTAGTAAAGCACAAAAAAATCTTAATCTTTGGTCCAGAAGCAGTAGATTGCCACAAACAGTCGGCAGCTAAAATCATTAATCTTTGCTGCTTGCCCAACTGGTACTAGTAGTAAAGAAGATAATACACTAGCAGAATCAGTGACCCACTACAAATTGGTCCTGAAAGGTCCACCAGCCTAAATAGACTTTTGCTGATCCAACACTTGTTAGGAATCCCAACAAAGAGACTATTGGCTCATCTGATGAGCCGCTCACTATTGGGCCTTTTGCAATGGCTGGTGATGGATGACCATACCCTCTTTGAGGGGGAAGATGCAGCTCCTGGTATGGGGCCTTTTCTCATCTTAAATTTGTACTCAATAAATCACAGGTGCAGAAGAGACAGCATCAGTTTCATTACACCTACATGCTCCAGTATCAATCATGCCAACACAACGGGCTGCGTACAGTTCATTTCGGGAGGCTCTTTCTGTTCCAATACCATTTCCATTCCGTTGTGCTTTAGCATTCCTAAAGTGTTGAGCCTCTGCAGAGAAACACCAGGGAGAAGGATGGGATGTGCTGTAATTGCACTCTTTCCACACGAGACAGGGCTTAGCTCTCCTAATTCGGTCTATGACACCCTGCTATTGTTTAAGGTGAAGTGCTAAATAGTTTGGTAAAGATTCGGTGGTCATCACACACCTCCTTAGTTCTTAACCTTGTTTTTTCATTTGCTCTTTAGCACAGACCTTCAGCCAGAGCTGCAGCAATTGCCCTGGAGTAGTCCCCTTTCTGTGATTATAATATCATTTTCCTGTCTGGTTTATGATATTCTTTATATGATGCTATAATCCCATACTTACCCTTACCCAAACCTAATTGTAATAAAGAAACCATTTCAGGGAGCTTCTTCAGTGTTTTCTCATTTAAAAGAGTTTCTGCCATGTCCTCTCTGGCTAGTAAATACCCTGGGACCTTTGCAAGGTATGTCCATTAGGATCCACAATTTATGAATCTATTGCAGAGCTCCCATATTGTTATATTAATTCCAATGTCAGCAGTTAAAGTACACTTAAAATGAAGGAGGCTTTAGAGCTCTCAGACTTGATATTTAATGTACATAATCAAATACTTTCATGGCATGAAATGCATGTCTAACACTCATCATAAAAACTATGAACTATGTTTTTCAAGCATGATAAAAGGTAAGAGATTATTCCCCACGTGTGTCCAAAATCCATTTTGCCATCTTTACACAGGGAGAGTAATTTCTTGCTGACCAATTACACTCTGATTTGCATAGGAACAACTATGTTTCATGCAATTAAGTTATCACAAAGTCCTGTCATTCTGCAGCACTCTGTTAATCTTTAACTCAACGAAAAGCCATGTCAGCAGAGCACCAACACAGAAAAGATGGGTGTTCAAAGGAACTGCAATAGGAGCACATTCAGGACTGTCAGACAGAACAAGCTTTTCAAAAGGACACTTCCATTCAGTTTAAACCTACAAGGGTGTTGGGCTGACACCTCCATTTATTTGCTGTAGGGCTATAAGGAGAGAAAAAGAGAGACTTTCAGTCTTATTAAAGCAGTATTTGGAATACAAAAAAAAAAAAAAGAATTCTTTTCCTCTGCTCCTTTTACTCCATCTTAGCAGCAGATCATAAAGCAGGGGCAGTACCAATGTGAGACAAAAAATTATTAAAAGACTCAATTTTCTATGAACCAGCCACCAAAATCTAGTAATTTCTTTATTTTTTTCACAATTTGATAGAGAGACATAAAAGGAAAGTGTTTTAAAAATGTAGCTAGGAGTACAGAAGTCCCAGGAAATAGCATCTTTCTGCCACATCTTTTTGTGGCTCTCAGGTCTAAGAGCTAAGGCCACCAGTATGATTCAGAGCTTTTTCTGGGTGGTACCTATAGCATGTTCAGTTCTCCAAGATAAAAATGGTGATTGAACTTTGAGAAGACATTTGAGGACACAACAGGACTATGTTGGTGGCAGATCCTTAGCTGGTTCAAACTGGCACAGGGCCACCATACCCAGCAGAGAGAGTCCAGCTTCATCTGTAACCCCAGCTCCTCTCCAACACTGGGCACTCAGTGATATTTGAATATGTGAATATTTGCAGGTAAAAGTTTGCAGGTTGGTTGTTTCTACATGATCCCCAAAACTCACATAATCACAGTCCAAGCAGGCTCTTCCTGCTAATGTTTTCATCATTTTCACTGAAAGCTGGCACTTGACTACTTGACTTTCGTGTTTTGTCTCAGGATTCTTTACTTCTGTGACTATATCTGCTATCTAATATCCATTTCAGCTGATTCAATTTGCAGAAAACATTTGTCTTTCAGGGCTGCATCTAAATTTTTATATTTTTCATTTTTTATCTCAATTAAAAATAAACCATGCTGTGAGTTCTCTCTTTAGTTCTTTTATCATCCCACCAACTCTGTGCATTTTGTCACCTATATACTAATAAAAAGATCTTTCTAGTGTATCTGAACACATATATCCCAGTAACTGGCTTTTAGGACTGCTGCCCAAAGAAACTTTTCTTGTCTTTCATTTGCACTGTGCTGCAAAACACAATTTTTACTCCAAAGCATCTCTGAAGAACCCTTTGTTATCTTCATTCTGGCCTTAATCTATAATGAATATTAATAGCACTTGTAAGGTGACATACAGGTTAAAAATACTAAAATATAACTTGGATGTTTTCTGAGGTTGCATGCTGGGTAACATTTCTGGCAGTGCCAAAGGGCCAGATTTGTTAGTGCAATTTTAGAAGTGACTTCTACTCCTCATTTTCAAGGTGTCTAAAGCTTTCCAAAAGTATAGATAGGTGTTTCATGTGAGGTTCAAAAGCACCTTCATCGTCACCAAAGTAAAAAAAATTGAGGTGCTTTTGCTAATCTCATCAGAAACTTGTTTGCACTGTTACTGCAATCTAAATAATAAAAAGAATAAGAATAATTCCCCAAAATGGGATTTTGCCATTTAGAAATGGGACTTTGCCATTTAGATGTCTTTGGGAAGCTTTAGCTAGAGGTGATGCCCAGGTGATGGATTTTGTATGGAAAAGCAAAAGCACTGTTCAAACAGAATTGAACCCCTCTCCTGGCAGAGTCAGTGACACAAGTGCAAGCAGTGATCAGTGACCCTGGCCCCAGTTTGCTGGCACTCCTGGAAAACAGCAGCCCCCTGCCCTGGTCCTTCCAGCAGTGCACCTGCAGCTGAACACCGACAGCCTCCCGAGAGCAGGAAGCCTCCCCAGGGAGGTCAGTGCGTACACACACCTGGCAGGGTATCGGCTGCTCAGGCAGGTGAGGCCTCTGATGCAGCCCCTGTCCCTTCTGGTGGAAAGTCCAGGACTCCAAGGGATGTTGTGCAGAGCACGAGGCAGCTCCTCTGTGCCTCCAGACAGAGCTGTCCCCGGCGCGGGCTGCGGTGCCCAGCGCGGCGCTGCTCTCGTGGGCACACTCGCGTGGGGACACGTGGGCGGCTCCTGCCACGGGTTTGTCCTCATGTCTGTCACTCCACAACAACCCCAGAGCTCCTTAACCCAGCAGTGGATGATGCAATGCCCTGCCTCCACTGCAGGCCAAAGGAAATGCACTCGGTGAACCTGCGAGCGAGAGGAGGAGGAAGCACCTGTGCCTTTGGCAGCGTGCGCTGTGAATCACACATCACATCCTGCTGCTATCGGAGGGGGGACTGAACGCTCTGCTGAGGAGCAGCTACCAGGCAGGATGGCTTGGGGAGGCCAGTTGAAAGCAGGCAACCTTGAGAAGCGCTGCTCTTGAGTGTGAGGAAGTTTATCTGGAGCGGGAGGGGGTTTGAGAAGTGCTTTGCTTCTGTTGGTCAGCAGGCAGAAAGCGACCAAAGGGCTGAGCGCTGAAATGCAATCTGAATCCATCCCTCGAGAAACTGATGGGGCCCCAACTGTGCTCTGGGCAGTCAGGAGCCATGAAAATGTTCTGGAAAATGTTCTCATAACCTGATAAAAGAGCTGATTTAATAAAATTATCATATTGTCACTTTATGATTTTACTTAGAAATCTTTTGGCCTAGTTCAGTTTAAAAAAAGAGTCACCAGCTTTAGTTCTTTTGTAGAAAAAAGATCCCATCATTTATTAGATGAATGAAGATATCAATTTCTGTTTAAACATTAACAGGGTGATGCCAAATATTAGTCAGTTCCTAATAATTTTGAGGGATTAAAAAGATAATAAAAGTAATAGTCCATTACATTACCTACTTCAGCAAGATTGTAATGAATGTAATAAATTCCAGATCAGGGTTATAACAACTTCCATCTATTTAAAATGAATTTGTAGGGTTACTTTCATTAACTATGTATATGGAGAAAATGATCTGACATATTACTTTAAAAGAGCTGTAAAACCGATTAGAAGGAAATATGCTTCCCAGACAGTGATCTGGGCCGCTGGGGAAATTTTATCCCTGGGAAGATGGGGGGAAAAAGGAAGAGAAGAGGAAAGGACCTTAGAAGATGCTATTGCATCGATTTTTTTCACATGCCCCAAAGTTACTTTGCTCCTCAGGAGAGGTTCAGGCAGTAAGAGCCACGGCAGAGACCAGGAAAGGGATAAAAGCCACTTTCTCTCCCGACTTTTCTCTTCCCTCCTCCTCCTTCCTCAGGAAAGGATGGATCCTTTAATGAATAAAGGGCTCCTGCCCTGGGGATTTGTGCATGGAAATGAAACCGTGCCTGGTTCTGGTCCGGCCCCTGGGCAGCCCAGGGGAAGGCTCAGGCATTAAAGGGGACGGTGGCCTCATTGCTCGGAGGAGACAAGGGACCTAGCACTTGACTGCACTACAGAAATTACTGCTGCACCTAGAATGCAGCCTTCATTTATCAATTTCATAGCAAGGGGGAAAGGGAAAGGGAGGGGGGAACCCAACATCTGACTGCCTTTTTCAGCTCACGCTCCATCTAGCCACCGAGAGCCCTCCAAACCCAGTCATGTGTGTTATAAAGAGTCCTGGATAAAGTAACTTAATACTAATGATTTATACTTAATTGGACCTCTAAGTGATTAAAGTGGCAGTAATGAATGAGTAACATCCTTCTAATTCCCTTTTTCCATTTGGCTTGGCCTGAAGGCCCTTTCTTTGTGCAGGATTTGACTTGGGGCTAAGCAATGCCAGTGGTTTTTAAGCTTTTAGTAGCACGTCTGGAATGAGCCACTCGGATCATGTTTACAATAAATGACTCCATAAGCATGCTACCAGTGCATTGGGGTGTTTTTTTCTTTCTTTCTTTTTCTTTCTTTCTTTTATTGGATTAGCCAGTTGTGAGGTTAATGAATATGCATTTGGCAACCCATGTTTGTGAGGCCAAGTCCCACGTGGGCATCAAAGGGTCTGAAATGTGTGAGTGTAAATATCAGCTTTGTCAAAATATTGATTTGCTTTAGGAATAACACAGCAACCTCCCCTTTGCACTTAGGTTCATAAGGATAAACCTGCTTTTATATTTTTAACCTATTTTATAGGACTTAATATTGGCAATTAATTGACTGAATAAACTGAGATTTTCTAACTTTGTGCTTCACTAATCTCTCTCTGCTTTTTCAGTCTAAAAGTTATTGTTACCTTCTTCCTTAAAAAAAGAAATCCATTAAAAATGTAGCTGTTAACACTTGATATATGTAACTTTTAAACAGAGAGAGAGAGATCCAGAGCCTCCTGTTTCACTTTGTGTTGCTAAAGGGAATATTAGGCAGTGTAAAGGGCGCTTTAAGGCAGAGTGAGATATGTGGAACTCTCATCTCATACTGGGGCAGACCCAGCTCAATCCCTGGAGCTGGGGCAGCTCTGAGATGGGAGAGCAGCAATAAGTTGTTTATAGCACCATGCTAAATTGCCAGATATTTAAAATTAATTTGGGTATGTTTATCCACATGGCCCAATTACACCTTTCACTGGAACACAAATAGGAGTGTACCACATACATCACGTTGTAGCTGGGGTGATGATGCTGTGGTTGGGTTGTGACAGCAAAACTGCATAATGCAATTAAAAAACTAATAATAATAATTAAGCTACTTTTACACCAAAAACTTTATTAATTTAGACAACCCCCTAGCTCTCTCTTGCTGCGGGTTTTCTTATATGGCTATGGGAGGCTTTGAACTACCTGGAGATCATGTATTAAAACAAATTATTGGGGATGTTTATTTTTTTAAAAAATCCCTGATTCAGGACTATTTGGTGGTGAGAAAGCTGTATGGAATAGGTTTGATTTCATCAGATGCTGTCAGAGATAAAGCCCATTCGGTGAGCAGGAACTCTGCCTCACCTGATTCGAGGGCAGATTGCTGGCTGCCGTCATGGGCAATAAACTGCACTGCGGGTGCTGATAGAAACTGGCTAATTAACAGACCATTACTGTGCTGTCGTTGACCAACATTAGATAGAACCCTCTGAGACCAGTTATGCTGGCAAAAATCTGGAGGAACCTGCAGAGCCTGGTGAAACTTGGATTTGGACTGAATTTTAGGAGTACATGATTTTTTTCAGGTGCTGTCCACACTCATGTTCAAATTGTGTTGCTCTCTGTTAGATCAATGCTCACACAGGGTTAGACACCTCAGATAAAGGGGAAAATAGAGGGAACTTCAGTGAATGAGCTGTGGTGCCCTCACATCCCTACAAGCACTTGATGAAGTTTATTCCCTGTTTATTCCCTGTACACCACAGCCCTCCTCTCCTCTCCTCTCCTC
>VZRX01024227.1:0-33141 GCA_013398075.1 Notiomystis cincta | reverse complement strand
AGTAAAGCAAATCACCCAAGTGACAACACTGGTTTCAATAGTTCAGAGGGTATATTAAAAACAAAATATCCACTCAATAGAAAATAAAATCAAGTCTATTTTCAATTTGATCCCTTCAATTATATTGGGATGGTCTCGTAACAAATCTATTAATGAGGTGGCAATTTGTGCAAGATTTGTTTGAACATTTGGGTCAGAAATGCACTTGCACTGAACTTTAAAACTATACTCCCTAAATGAATAATGATGGATTCATACCCTGATATAAATCAATATTATTTGTAATTGTCATAATGTATAAAATAATAACACTTCCTTTCCTTTGTTAATTTGGCCACTTTAAATATTTGAGTAACAAATGCTTCAAACTGACCAAATTCCTTATTAAGTTCAAGTCCAGAAAGCAATATTTTTTAAGAAACATACAATGCTATTAATTTTTTCCAGTAGTGAACAGTGGTATCAATTACATTACATATCTGTGCTATGGGATTGTTTTGAAGATGATTCTACAGAGAATAAAAGTTTATACACTGTTCAGCATTCATTAATCTCTACTGTATAATATGCTGAGCCAAATTCTAAAAAATTCAAATGTCTGGATGTTCATAGCTTGGAGTCTGAGGACTCAGGAATATTTTCTCTAAGGGACGTCACATAATATTTATTTTCTGTTCATGTGCATTATTTTCAGAAATAACTAGTGTAAATTAATTGCATCAAGCAGTTTGTTTGGTTCCCTTTCATAAAATTTCAGAGAGCAAAGAGAGACCAGAGCCTCAAATTCTCTTGCAGAAGAGTGAGATTTACAGAGTGAATTGCTGGACACCATAAGAGGTTTGTGGAGGTGATGGCATGATCTGCACTTGGGGTAAATCGCAGGGTCCACACTTGGATCCACTGTCCCCAGCTGTGAGAGCAAGAGTGTGAGTGTGCATGAAGCACATGAAGTACATGAAGCACATGTGGGCCTTGAACCAGAAACAGAAATAGTGATGGAACCATCCTGAAGAGAGGCACAAAGCCAGCAGGAAGAGCTGTCAGGCAGACCAGAGCCCGGAGGCAGATGGACAGCAGCAGCACCCAGCTCTGGCAGTCTCAGCCACGTGCTGCTCCACAGAAGGGGTGTTTGTGACCCAGAGAGCAGAGTGAGCTGCCTGGGAGCTGGAAGTGTGCTGGTGGTGTGTCCTCCTGGGGGTTGGTTACAGGGCTGGGAAATGTGCAGCTACTTAACACTCTGTAACTGTCTAGTATCGTGATTTATCACTTGTGTTGGTATTGATCTTTGTAACGTGTTGGTCATAAATCAATGAGCTGCTTCAATCCTAATGTGGTTTGAACCATGCAAACTGACTGGTTTTCCCCCGTGACAGGATCCAACACGATTTACCTTTATTTTGCCCAAGGCCAGAAACATGGTTATTTTTACCTAGGCTCTACATCTCGGACACCTTTCCTTTCTCTCAGCATCATACCTTTATGGAAAGGGATTGCAGACAGAGCAGGCAATCCAGAACTCATTGTTCAAACAGCAACCAAAAACTATACTGAAAAAATCAAAACTCTTATTTCTTTCCAAATATCCTTTTGTCAGCCAGCTAATTTGCCTGCTATTCTATTTCTCAGTCTTCAGTTTCTCACTTCATCTTTTTCTTTGCTTATCCATCTAGAAATTCCCTTCTTTTTTCCTGGCAAAACAAGAAAATAAATACCTCACTTCAGAGACAACTTTGTCAGAAGTGACTCTTATGTTCTGTCCTTTACTCCTTCTGTTGAACTGATGATCTTTGTACAGATGGTAATCTCCTTTAACATGCAGCAGTGTTCTAACTGTAACTGTTTCATGGTAGAATCACTGTCATTTAACTGAAACACAGATATTCCCATACCAACAGGTGTGAAAATGTTCTTATAATAATAATTTACAAGGAAATTTTGGTGAAGCTTTTTCCTTTGAGATGGAGGACCCAAATAGGAAAATCCCTGGTCTGACCATAAACCATATTTCTCATTGCAAAGCCAAATTTGTCTGCTACTAGACTAATATATAAAATATTACAATTCCTCTTTCTTGTTTTAAAAGAAGTATTTAAATTTGTACAAACAAATCTCAATAGCTTAAAATTTCCCAGCTATTCATCTCTTTCTATGTATTTATCTCTCTGAGATGAAGGCAAACTGTCTAGTTAAGGTACTTGATTGTTGAAAATTGAAATTGAATGTGTTATGAAAAAGCTGAAAACAATATTATAATTTTTCTCCCTAGTTTTCAAATAGATAAGTAATCAGGGAAAAGGATAGAGGAAGAAATATCCAGATTACTTGCTCTCATAAAGCACATACTCAAGTTAAAATCAAGCAGATACTGAGTGCTTTGCTTAATCAGAATCCAAATCTCTCAGAAGGAGGTAAGTATTTGGAGCAGGTAAGAGATTAGATTAAGATAGTAGACAAGTAAGACTGTTTAATTATCCCTTCATAGGCCACCCAGTGCTTGCTTCAGGCTCTTTTCTCTGAAAAATTATTCATCTGGAAGATTTATTAGCTATTTGCTGAGTTTAAATTTTAAAGTTCTGCTGTCACTTTCCTGTAAAGTAACTGCATGTGCAGCAATTCTTATAGGCTGGCTAGTTTTTTCAATGTCTCCATTATAAAATTGTGCTGAAGGATTGATTCCTATGCTTTGTCAGCATCCTCTGGTATATAAAATATCCATGAAGAATTAGCCTACATGCTAAAAATTTGCATTTGTACAAGTCAAAGTAGCCTCCAAGCTGCACCAAGACTAAAACTTGAAGGACAACAAGCAGAGGCAAANTGCCTATATATATGCCTCCTACTATTTGGAGGGTTCATGATGTACCATTTCTTTCAGTCCAGGTGATAGAAAAGTTTGCAGTCAGTCTACACAGGGTACCGCTAGCAAGTAGGAAATTTGTACTTGGGATTTCAGTAGACAAATTTTATACATTAACACACACACATGCACACATGTCTACCACTTGTCATGGCCCACAGTTTCATCATTTCAGCATTTGCTTTGTGTGCTAAGCCTTTTATCTAACACTGGCTTTGTATCTTGCTTGGCAGAGGATGATCTTGCACAAATACTGAAAGATTGATCAAGCAGAGGAAGGTGCTACAACATTTCAGCATCTAGGCTACCCTGCAATGCCTGCTGGCACCGTTGCAGACTTTGCTGCTTGGTGGAAAACACAATTTCTTGGAGAACCCTGCCAAGAGTGTGCATACATTTACAATACAGGGAAATTAAACCAATTAAACATCCAAACCTAAACCATACCAAACCAACCAACCAGCCAAACAAAACTAAACAAAGAAACAAACTCCAAAACAAACTAACACTGGAATATTTTCCCAGCATGAGTTCTAACAGAAACAGTTTTACTTGCAGATTCAACTCCACAAAATCAATTTCTCTTGTGAAAACTAGGTGCAAATATTGGCTTTTGTGTGATGAAGGCTTATGTACTTCATTAAGATGCTGAACACTGTCCCTGAGTGCCAAACACCTCCTGTGAGTGATTTTGTGGTCACAATCTCACAGGATTTAGCGCTACAGGCTTTACATTAACATTTGTCTCAATACTATGAGTCTTAATCTGCTGAAATTAAAAAACTTAAGTTGACTTGACTGAGAAAATGACAGGGCTTGAATATAAAGGAACAGAAGACTAGAGGGTCATAGATGGTTAATTGAACACAGTTAAACACAGTAATCTGAAATTTCAGAAAAGAGGTGCCTGGATTTGTAGTCCAGAAGAGGAACATAAAATCTTTTTCACCTGTCCTGCACACTATAGGACAGAAACCCCAGAACACTCTTATAAGCTTGAGCCCTACATTAAAAGACAAAAAGCCAGAAATTATGTTTTACCACATTGAAAGAACTCTGGAGACTCAGAGGTTTATCTCCCATTTTTGAAATAACACTAACTTGCCCAAAGAACCACAGTAAATAGATTGTCTCCTGCTTTGACTGTGAAATTTGGGGGTTAGGGGATAGGGACAGGAAAATAAAAAAAAAAAAAGAGAACACACTAAAATAAAAGGTAAGCAGTAGTGCTTTGAACATAAGGGCAAAAGCACCTATATAGTCACCCAAATGATTTTAAATAAACTGGGAAAATATGTCAAGATAAAGATCAGTGACCTATTAGTGCTGATCATGTATAGTTTTGCTTTACATTCAGAATTACTGCAGAGAAAGGGAGCTAATAAGGCAAGATGTGTCATAGAGGGAAAAAAAAAGAAATATAATCAAAAAGGAGAGCTCAACCTTCCTTATACTATATAGATAATTAAAATTAGATATTAAAAAATGTATAATAATATTCTTACCTTCAAATTAGTCTTTTAAATGGGAAATAATTTCTGTTAACCTCTATGAGAGTACTCTGGAAGAAACCAAATCTTGGCAATTCTCACCAAAAGAAATTATGGAGGAATGCAATTATAATTTTGAACTAAATATCACAGAAATAATTATCAAGAAGAAAAATAACAAAATAAAATTATTATCATTTTAAGATCTATATACCTTGCTAATTTTAAAGGAAAAAATTATTACTAATCTCAAGAGAGTACCACTGTATGTGTGTTTGGTAATAGCCTAGAGAAAACACAGGCATGACATCTTTGCATGCAGTGACAAGTTTTAAAAAAATACTTACTCATATTAGGAACTATATAGATGTAGATGTGTCAAGTAATGTCCTGAATTTGGAGTTTTCACTTTTAGATGCCTGAAATCAGAGTGTGTCTGTCCCAAATAAAAAGTCTGAAGATGAGCCATGAAGGTGTCCAGCAATCATCATGGCAGAACTAATATTTGATGAGAAATTATAAAGCCTAACATTATTTAATGCTGAACTGAACTGACTTAGTTAAAACACTAAAAATTTAGAACTGAAAAGTCCCTCCTCATTATCTTGTGGCAGAGTAGCAGTGGCATGATGCATAATGATTCCATAACACAGGGAGTCTTTCAATGTAATTAAAAGTCAGTAGAATGGAACACAATTATAAGAATTTAATTTTTTTTAAGGCAATGTGTGATCAGCCAAGGAAATTCACTGTCACAGAAAATCATTGAGACGTCATCTATGCCAAAACCTGGAGATTATGATAATTTTTTGATCAATTATAATATTTGTGGGTATCTACTGTAGAGAGAAGAAAAGCTGCACTGGACA
This sequence comes from Notiomystis cincta, assembly GCA_013398075.1. Classification (NCBI taxonomy): domain Eukaryota; kingdom Metazoa; phylum Chordata; class Aves; order Passeriformes; family Notiomystidae; genus Notiomystis; species Notiomystis cincta. The sequence goes on along the minus strand of VZRX01024227.1, from coordinate 27,925 downwards.
TTACACCACTATGTGTACATTTATCTAATGTACATGAATATTGCACATTGGCTAGACCCCTGAATAAATTCAAAATGTAGGCACTTGAGTTTCATAAATCACTTACCCATAGGTATAAGTGCTGTTAAGTAAGAAATTCACATACCAGAGTACTCATTTCACAAGTATTTAAACATCTGTGAGCTGTTTGTATTAGGTAGTCAAAGCTAGTCTTCCTTTACACTAACCAGAGAAACAGCACTTCACCCCACAGATCCAGCATCTTAGGCTGATTCCCTCCTTGGATCTCTTTATTTCTTTAACTCTTCATGCAGAGAATCTGGTGTAATTACCTTGAGTCTAGTCAACAAACTTTTTAGTGACTGATAGGCATTAGACTAATACTGTCCTCAGCACGGAACCTATGTCCTGTCTGCAGAAAGAGAGAGACATTTCCAGAAGAATTTATCCCATTTTAAAATAGATGTTTAAAGTAGATTCTAGGATTTGCCCTCTCAGATTTCTTAGTTGTCTCCATTAAGCACAGGAATAGCCAAAATAACCAGTTGTTATTTCAATTAAACTCTTAGAACATAAAAATTGCTAGAGAAGATGCCCACTCTTAGAAGATTAGTTGAATTTAGACACATTCGCTGCCTTAGCAGAAAAATGAACTTGTGTGGGGTAAATCAGTTAATGATTTTTTGACAATGAGACATAAGACCTGATCACAGTCTGGGTTATGAGATGTGGTACCTGCCAGGTTAATGAATTACAGTCCCTGAGCAGTAGCATGCTGCCTACTTTGTCTCTATGCTGTGAGGTGAAACCTCTCTGGAAGCACCTTTGGACACCATTAGAAGAAAAAGAGGAGTAGCACAATGATGGAATCAATTTGCTTGGCATTAATAAGGAGTGTAAGTGTATAGTTAAAGGACAGGCTCCAGTTTCTACAAGATTTATATTAATTTTTTATTTTTGTCCCCTGGCCAATGAAGAAATTCAGAGAATGCTCTGTGATGCACAGAGCTGTGTATCAAATTATGATGTCTTGCTATGAGTGTTCTAGTTTTTTCACATAAAAGTGAAAAGTTTTTTCACAAAAAGAATGTGTTAAACAATCCTTAAAATATTGATAAAATGTCAGTCAGCAAAAACTGAAAGTAAAAATCTAAGTCAATTATTAGATAATAGGCCCTAAAGATTGCAAAATGAAAATTTGAATCTATGTAACACTGACAATGTCTAAAACAGACACGTGGAATTAAAATGGCAATAGCATTGTTTTGGTGATTGTGAGAGCTGATAAAAAATACATAGATATCTGCACAGCAATGTTACACTATGATGGATCAAGGTAGCTGAAAGTAACCAGGAGGAGTATGCTAGAAAATTACTTAAAATTATATTGTGGCCTTATAAAAAGAAACATTTTCTTTAAATACATTAAATTACGTAGTAGAAAACGAGAGAACCCTTCCAAAATGAATCAATAAAAGCACAACTATATTCCACTGGTGTAATTTCTGATACACATAAACACACCTGTAGTGTCACAAAACTAAAGTATCAGTAATACAGTGGTGATAACATAGAGATGTGATCATTATTGCTGAGCAGGGCTCACACAGAACCAAAGCCTTTTCTACTTCTCGTACTGCCAGGCTGGGGAGGGGCTGGGGGTGCTTGGGAGATTGGGAGGAAACACAGCCAGGACAGGTGACCTAAACTGACCAGAGGGACATTCCAGACCATGGTACATCATGCTCAGTACATAAAGTGGGAGGAAGAAGGAGGAAGGGGAGGACATTTGGAGTGATGGGTTTGTCTTCCCAAGTCACTGTCACTTGTGATGGGGCCCTGCTGTCCAGGAGAAGGCTGAACATGTGTCTGAACCCATGGGAAGCAGTGAATTCATTCCTTGCTTTGCTCTGCTTGTGTGTGCAGCTTTTGCTTTCCCTATTAAACTGTGTGTATCTCAACCCACGAGTTCACTACCTTTTACCCTTCTGATTCACTCCTTGAGCCTGCTGGTGGAGGAGTGAGTGAGCAGCTGTGTGGGGCTTGGTTTCCAGCTGGGCTTAAACCACAACATCCTCCCAGGTCTAATAGCATCTGAGGTATGCTCTGATCACACACAAACTGGTTAAGTGTTATCCAGAAGAAATCCAGCTTGTGTACTTTAATGTAGCACTGGGAGAGCGGACAAATGGTTTGGGCTGGTTTGGGCTGGGCAGAGTTAATAGTCCTCATAGTAGCTACTATGGACTGTGTTTTGGATTTGTGCTGAAAACAGTGCTGATAACACAGGGATGTTTTCATTATTGCTGAGCAGTGCTTGCACAGAGCCAAAGCCTTTTCTGCTTCTCACCTACCACTCTAGCAAGGAGTCTGGGCACACAGGGAGTTGGGAGCCTGCACAGCTGACCCAGAGTGATCCAAGGAGTATTCCATATGACATGACCTCATGCTCAGAATATAAAGTGGAGGGAAGAAGTAGGAAGAGAGAGGACATTTGGAGTGATGGAGTTTGCCTTCTTAAGTCAGTGTTAACCATGATGGGACCCTGCTTTCTTGGGACCCTACTTTCCTGGGGATCGCTGAACACCAGCCTACCCAGGGGAAGTGATGAATGGATTCCTTGTTTTGCTTTGCCTGTGTGTGCAGCTTTTCTTTGGCTATTAAACAGTCTTTTTCTCAATCCATAAGTTTTTCTCACTTTTACTCTCCAGATTGTCTCCCCCATCCCACTGCAGGGAAAATGATTTGGTGGCTGTGTGGGGCTGAGTCGTCAGCTGTGGTCAAACCTCGACAGTGGTCAGCTTGAAAAGCTCAGTCCTGGGCCAAAATAATATGCCAGTGTGGGAATAACAGTACATCCTGATGGAAGGGTCTGTTAAAGTAAAAGCACCATCTGTAGTAGTTCATTCTTTTCAGAGTCGTGCATTAGTTCAAATATGGGACAGATAGGTCTCCACCTTAGAGGGCATGTGGCATAAACCAGTATTCCCCCAAATTCCATAAAACACCACCACTTACATGTCACTTAACACTAGCTAAGAGGTAACTGAAAGAAACTAGACTGACCCTAATCTATTCCCTCCAAAATACTGGTGTGAACTATGCTACATAAAAGCTTTCTCATTGAAGGCATGCCAAGGTCGTAGGTCTCTTTTGGAAAAACTAACAGTTGCCACACGCAGTCCCCTCTGGAGGCTATTGCCTTTGTTTCTTCCTTTTTAGGAACAGAATTTTCTTTGTGGATTTTTTTGGCCCTAACTCCAGTGCAGGAGCACCCTGATACAGTTTTATGGATTCTGCACATATCCCTTGGAACAGGTTTTTTCTTTTATTAAATCTATCCCAGCTTTGAAATGTAGCTTTAGCTTAAATCATCAAAGTATCTTATCATCCACATATTTAAGAAAAAAGTAAAAAACAACAATCATTTCTAATGCAAACATAATTAGCCCGTTTCTGTTAATGTACAAAGTGAAATGCAGGGAAGGGACAGTTGAATAGTGAGTTAATCACAGAGTAGTAACTAGAGCCTTGGTTATCAACTTACCTCCATTGTAGAAATGGTATTGATCAAGAACAGTTGAAACAAACCTACAATTATCAAGTAGAGAATGCAACTCACACAGAGAATATCTGGAAATGTGGGGGAAATCATGCAGACTAACAATTCTTTTATGTGATGCAGATAAAAACTATCAAAAATACACACAGTATCAGCAGCAGCAGAATAGAGCAGATAAGGGTTTTACAGATTCTTTCTGAAATGGATGCTGTCAAAAATCATAAGATTTGGAGAGGAAATGAAAACATCTAAGATCTTTATAAGTGAAAGCAAATGTGGAGCATTTGGTTAAGATTTAATCTGGGACATTTTAATTTCTTAACTTCTTAAAAAGTATGTGAAGAAATGATGTTATTCCAGTAAAATTAGGAACCATTTAAGACATAAAGTAAATTAATATTAAAAGAAATATATTGCCACCATAGTGTTTTAAGATGATTAAATATTCTAATCATATATTCTATTTGGAAATTTATATAGTGTTTTATAATTTTTTAAGACTATTTTCATTATCTGAAACATAGAAAGATATATGCAGATTATATAATTTGTTGAGGTTTACAGTGTCTGCTACATAATATTTTGTCCATATTTTTACAAAAACATAAATCGCCCCAAGTACAGACAAATGACAACTCCAATGCTATAATGGTGAAAGAGGAGCTTATTAATGGCATCCAGAAAGGTCAGTGTGGCACTGCTAAGAAGGAAAGATGGATATGGAAACCTGAAGATGGGTTGATTAATTTCACAGAAGTAAATACTCAGTGCTGCATAACTGTCTCCTTTTAATTAACTTGTCAAAAGATTTTGACAAAGGCCTCCAGTGGATTACTGAGTAAACCTGAACTACAGATTACCTCTGCTGAATCATTTATTGTCTTTCAGAGCTTTTAATACAATTGATCTAATCAAGCTAGTTCTATTTTCTTATCAATTTTCAGCTTTTGGTTCTTTTTTTGTTTTGTTTTGTTTGCATCATTAGTTACTACAAGGTTTTCCAGCAACACTTATTTTTTGATTTCCTGTTTAATATATGTATTTGAGCATGCACCTTAGATATTCCTTGATACCTTTATTTGGACTTCTCTACCCATCAATTAATCAGAGAACAGAGTGTTTCCAAGCTTTTTATTGCTCTTTTCTTTCTAGTTTTAAATGTATTTTTAGGTGAATGGATGATGCTTCAGTTTAAGGCTACAGCATTAACACAGGTTGTTCTTGTAAGTAAACAGGCATTTACAAAGGAACATAAAAAGTGTTGTCTTCCTCAGTGCTCCACTTACTGTATTTTACAATATATTATCACTTCTGTGAGCACAGCTTCATGTCACCAAAATTCATTGCAAACATTAATGTGACACAGATACACACTTTTGTTAGCTGGAATTTGACAGATATGGGAAAACAAATAAGGAATATATATTTAGAAACTTTCTGACTTTGAATTCCAAGGACTGGGAGGAACAGAGGAAAGAGACTGATTATCTTTTCCCATTGAACTTTTCCAAACACAGGTACTATACCTACTTGGTAAAGTCATTCAGATAGTTATAGGCACACCAAGGAACTGTCAGAATGTTGGTGCTACCATTTAATATTGAGGTGTTTTGCTCATCCTAAATAGTACAGTTGGAGGGCAGTGTCCGTTCTGCTGACATGCCTTTGTGCTGGTTTTGTAAGTGTCTAAAAGGAGGTTAGCACTGGAAAAATTACTGGCATTATAACAAGGGGTGGCAGAGCATGTCACTTAGTGCACTGAATCACAGTCTACAAGGATTGCACCTAAAATGTGCTGCTATCCACATTGTCCAAAGCAGAGTCTGATCTTTACAATTTAAAAATATTAAATAATGTAAATCAGTCTCATTCCTAGCATAGTAATAATGCTTTACCACGTTAGGCATAAGAAAAAGAGCTTATCCTCTTGAAGAACATTATCTTCAGACTTGAATGAAATTATTTATGTTTTGATAAATAATTTATTCATTAAAAATGCAGTTTTCATTAAATAAAAAAATTGTTTATGTTAGATCAACCTATTTCATGTTAAATTTGGGGAGGAATAGAAATTCACAAATCTTTCACAAGCCTTCAGCTCATGAAACCATTTATTCTGGGAGACAGTTCAACCCTCTCCTGTGCCCAGGACAGTTTGGATCCATGCATACAGTCACATGCTATGGGCCATCCAGGGTGACAATGATGAGGGCACCTTATTTTCATTTTAGCAGTTGTTGAAGGCACTGGGCAAACGTGCCAAGGCACTGAAGGATGTGTGTTCAACATACACATCCTACACTTTGGAACATTGAAAGTGTGAAGAGTACAGGGAATTGGCAAGATTTTGAAGAGAGTAGACTAAATGATTGCTTCTCTTTCCATATTTGTACCCCTTAGCATGTCATTTAGAACTATCTTTTGACCTGGGTGAACTGGATTCAAATTTCAACAGAAAGAAGAAGAAAATTAATTCAGTCTCCTGCAGTCTGGAGAGGGTCTGTGACTACTTGGTTATTCAATCAAAGAAGGGCATTGTTCTCACTGTATTTGTTGTATCTAAGTTTTGCCCTTCATCTCCCTTTCTCTCGTTAAAGATATCGTTTAGCATAACGTAAATAAGACATTTTGCTTGTGTTTTCACTTTGAATAAAAAGCATGCACACAAATATGTATGTGCATATGCATATGGATACAGGTAAATTGTTTGCATTTATTTGTGTGTACACACAGTTTTGTTGGTATAGTGGTGACAGCTCCTTTGTTCTGGTAAATTTTTAAATTAGCAAGGAAAGCAAAATATCATTTATATAGCACCACTCTTGTATATCTAATAATGAACACCATCCTAAAGTTTCCAGTTACCTAAAGAGTTTATAAAATTATATGTTGTATAACAAAATTACATGCAATTATTGCAGTGTCCAAAGCCTCTAAGGATTGAATAATGACTTGTTAATTTGAAATATTTATAAAAAACAGTTGAAAGAAAAACCTTCTTGCATATTTTAAGGTAGATAAGGAAACCTCTCTGAGGAAAAAATATCTGATAAAGTGAGTGTATTTGGGAAAATATGTTTAGTGCAGCACTATAGTCTAAAATAGATGCTATATGCAGCACATAAACATATTAATTTGTCAGCAGTTTCTCAGTGCCAAAATACTTGGCAAAGTTTTAAAAGAGCTATACTGTAGTCTGAGTGGTATGTTGGCAAAGTGCCTGCACTTGTTCTACTATTTCAGTATAGTTTTACTTACCTCATAAGGAAATAAACATGATTACTTTTTCAGTCATTGTAATATCCATCTTGTCCTTCTCCAAAATGTCTATACTGTCCTCCAAACATCTAGGTCCTATATCAGCACATTAAATAAAAAATAAAATAAAAAAAAATCTGTCAACACCCAACCCACGTTCAGAGTAAAGCAATTAATTTGATGGGTTGACAGTTGAAAAAGGTAGCTTCTGACAGACATCCAGTGTGATGCCAGCCAGAATGATGTACACTGTAACACTTTCCTTAAAAGGGAAAGTAAATCAGGCATCCCAAAGGTAAATCCTTTGTATTCCATTGAAGCTTTTGGGTATTAGTGCATCTTTGTTGTGTATTCCTGACAAGCTGTAAAGAATTCTAGTGTGCCTAAAACGTGTTTGAATAGAATTCACAAAAGGCTGTATGCAAATCCCACACAGGAGAGCCAAAGAGCCAGGCAGAGGGCAAGGAAAGCAGCAATGCTCTGCTCAGTCCCAGAACAGCTGTGCAGACTTCTGGGGCTGACAAGGGCAGTGAGGACAAGGGAGCAGGTTAGCATAGAGGTATTCAGCCCATTATCCTTCCTTCAAAGTCCATTAGTTACTACAGTAGTTAAAGCATCACAAGCTAGTTCTCCTCTTCTATTTTGTACAAATGCATGAAAGGAAAATTATCACAGAGTTGGTAACCTGTGTTTTTCGGTTGAACTTTGGTTGAAGACTTAGAAATCACATAGGAAAAAATTCACGACCATTCTTAGTATCTGCATCTTGAAAACATCCCATACCTACATTTTTAGTCCATTTCTCAAGAGAGTGAAGAGAATAGTATGAACAGCCACCTCAAAGACTTGTTTTCTCTGAAGGATACAAGCATTTAAGGCATGGCAGGGAAAATTTGTGTATTATTAAATTGAGGGATAAACATTAGTCAATATTAAGTGTAAATGCTTTGTATAAACATTGTCTTTGATGAAAAACAAACAAACAAACAAACAAACCAAGCCAAAAGTTAGATAAGTGCTGAAAATCTTTGCTAGAAGACAAACTAGCTAAAGCTCTTTCAGAAACTGTTGTGGCCCATGGAGGAACCATTTTGAAATGGAATAAGGTTCACAGCCTGTAAATATCTCTGTGCCTCCTGTGTTACCAAGGGAACACTAAATTGAGAGACAGTTGTGTTGCCCAGCACATTCATGAAGAATCTACACAGTCACTGTAGGATGCCTTTTAGCATTTGGAGACCATGCACTACCTCTTCTTGGCCTAAGAGCAAGAACACTATTGCAATTCTCTTATGGAGTCATCCCAAATATACTATGTTCCATGACAGAGGTAAAAGACTATAAAGCAAATGGAATTTTAATTACACAATGTCAAGCTGCATTTGAGACCTAGCCAGGAATAAATCTATCCACTAAACTCTTCAGAAGTTATGTCCAGATGATAAACAAGTGCACTAAAATACTAATGAAGTATAAGATTTGTGTCTTATTGCAACCATGCTTCAATTTCCAGTATTCATTGGGAAGACTTAGCAAGACAGAGCATTGAGATTGATTTTTGCTAGCTTAGCTGTTCCTAGCAGCCAACCAACCAAGGTTCATTAGAGGAATCATGGATGTACATGTAAATTGTTCTGTACAATTTCAGTCCCACATGTAGAAAGTCACAGTAACTTCATCTCTATAAATAGTATGGCTTTCACACTGATTAATGTTCTTCTACACATAGGCTCTGTGATTTTGGAAATCTGTGCATTGGGATTTTTTACAAAATTTATACTTTGTCTTCCTACAGTCTGGAGCAAACCCTCCTCTCAAGATTGTCCCTCACATCCATTAACTCAATGGGCCACTGATTATACTACTGTTACAGGTACTGAGATTTGGCTCAAGGCATTTAAAAAACCAAGACTGAATCTAATTCAATATTTAAGTCTTAATTCCTTGGGATATTTAGCAGTGTTCCAAAACAATATCCTCTTATAAACATTAGTGTGACAAAACTTTGTATGTATTTCTGCAGGAATTTTGATTAAGGTTGTAAGCACTGATGGTCCCCATTTAGCAAAGCACTTAAACCCATATTTAACCTAAAGAACCTAAAGAATACCTTAAAAGGTACATGTGTATGAGTATCTGTGCACACAGACACACACATTCACACTTGTAGATACATTTATATTTTAAGGTCTTTGTTGTCTGTGTGTATAACCCTCTCTAGACAAATCTCAACACTAAAAAAGGTTTAGAAAATGTTTAGCAGGCAGTGAACTGGTCAAGTCCAAACAAAGCTGCATGATACTCAACCATTTGAAAATTGGAGTATTAATATTAAAGACATCGTACATCTCACACAGCAGATATAATAAATCTCCGCATTACTCTCATCCAGGAAAAAAAAAGAAGTTGTTTAGCAACCATCTTACTTTAGCTCCTGCCTTCTTGTATATATTTTTAATAAATTTTTACTTTGCAGCAAGATATTTGCTAAACAAGAGTATTACAAAGGCTAATATAATCACTGAAAAAGTGAATCAACCGATACATTTTGAAATAAATATCATTCCTGTTTTACAAGAAAGTTCTTGTTAAATCTACAGGAAGATTCTTATTTTTAAAATAACCTTGCATATATGCATAAACTTTTGGCCAAAGCTTAACAGTCAATTAAAATGTATATTTGATGATCTCTTTCTTTCTTCATTATCTAGGAGAGTGTTATACTGGTTTTATTCTGAAGTTGTTGTGCACATTCATTTTCAGTTACAGTGCTAAGAGATATAATTGCTCCATAATACAGACATTTTAACTGGTTTATTAGTGAAGTTAGGTAAGTTTGCACATATTTTATAATACCAAAATAATACAGTTCATAGTAAAGCTGTTTCAGATATTTGCAGTGACTGCCAAGTAAAGTCTGTGTTATGCAATGTTTTAGAGAAGTTGAGTAGTTGATTCTTCAATGCAGTGCACAAAAAAGAAGTACAATGATACTTCCATCATAATACCATCTTTTTGACCCTACTATATTCCTCCTGTCTGGTCACAAATTGCCAGTTTATGGACTTCCTGACTTGGATGCTTAATGCTCAATATTCTGATTAGCAGACTTGAATTAACTTTCCTCTGTGAATTTTCTTACATGCTTTTCAAACACATTTCAGTTTGGCATCCAGTGTGCATCACATTTTAACTACGCACTGTGTGAAACAAGATTCTTTTTGTTTGTTTTAAGCTTTACACCTGATGATTTCCTTTGTGTACCCCTTGGGTTTTCTGCTATTAAAATTTTTAGATAATAGTTGTAATTCATCATCATTACCCATTTCCTTCTCTGTGTGTTACTACCTCCTTCCTCTGTTGTCTTCCTTCCACTCTTGGAAGTATTACATTCATGCATTGCTCCCTGTAATGAAGCTTTTTTTCAACTCTGATAATATTTTGTGTCTTTCTCCTGTTCTGCTATATAATTTTTGTAATACTGAAACCTGAGTTCCAGTATTGTACAATGGAATCATAAATTGGCAAAATGTTTTTTTCCATGGCTTTTCAGTTGGTTTTGATTTCTTTCTGCCACTCCCTTATACTGTATTTGTTCCTGAGCACATCAGCTCAGCAGTTAGTGGTCTTAAAAAATAAATGTCAACAGTGAGGATAGAGTCTGTGCCTAGGTGACACCTGATGTCAAGGTCTTTATGGTGTATGTGTTGTTCCTGCAGGTTTTCTTTAAATTTATAGTTTTGGATTCATCTACATTCTTTTTTTTTTTTTTTTTTTTTTTATTTTTTTATTTTTTTCTTTCAATGTGGTCATAAATAAACATGAACTTCCAGATTTTATAGTGATGTTGGAAGGTTTAGTAACCTCTAATCTGTAGGGAATGGATTAGCATTCTCTAATCCNAATTATTTTAATTCTTCCTCTTTTGATGCACATTTTAGATTTTCTTCCTCCAGAGACAATCCTCAGAGACAGTTTGTCTCAGACCAGGCCTGTATTAGGTCTTGTTCATCCCTGCCCATGAACTGAGCTGGTTTGATGCACTGTCTAAATCACAGAAGGCTTATTAGGTCATACCAAGTTTATGACTTTTCAGGTACACTTCTATTCTGCAAATAACTTGTTTATGAACACTTCAGAGTGCAAAGTGAAGTCACAGTCAACAAAGTACGGCTGGGACACTGTACTCCAACACCATTCTTTGTGCACTTTTCTTGGTTTATAGTAGCATACATCCTATTTCAGCTGTGTTGCCATAGCAAGCATCATTAAATATCCTTTGTTCAATTCACTCTTTTCTTATCTTTCCTCTCTCAAGCCATCAGCTCTGGAGAGAAATTTAGCAGGAATATAACCTTGATTGTGCTTGTGTTGCTGACACTGATAGAAGTGAGAAGAGTGGCCCCATCCTACCTTGTTTATGTTGGTGCTTAGACAGTACACGTGACAAACAAGCTTTTAAATTTCCCTCAAATCTTTGATATTGTATGATTCAATGCAGGGCTTCATGCTCACTTCTAAGTTTTATATAAGTTGTATTATTTATGTTCATAAATCTGTGTTTGTCCTAGCTGCTGATGGAATCTTTTGGCTGATCATTTGAATGAGAAATTGGTTTGTTTGGCTGGTTGGTTTTTATCTCAGCTTGTAAGGGATATATATTTGTTACAAAGCATTTCTTTTCTACTTTCTGCATTGGAAGCTATTTGCACACATTTCCTCAGCATAAAGAATTGTTTCAGTGGGGTCACGGCCCTCGGAGTTCAGCTGGCTGTCAGCATTCCAGCTGAATGGCATCTGCACTTACATCCTGCTTCAAGGGGAAATGCAAACAATCATGCTGCTTCAGGAACAAAAATCTCAATATTTATGTTAAAATCATTTTTGATTAAAAGCCAATTACATTGAAGATGATGCAAATCTGTCCTGCTTTTGTTTGGGCAAATCCAGAGATAAAAGCCCTGGATCGAAACCCACTCTTCTGCTCCTCATTGAACTATCTATAGTTTTGAAATTTTAGCTGCTCTATAACCCTAATCAGCCACACAGGGTGCCAAAATATATGACCATATGAAGGAAGTATGCAGAAGCAATGTCTGTTAGCTACCTCTAAACTGCCAGCTTCCATAATGACTGTCTTGGGCAGTTTTAGAGAGTTCCTGGTTGATTTTATATCAGATTTTCAGGGGGAGTACAATTTAAAATCTGAAAACTATGTTATTTTGCCATTCTCTGGAGAACAAGGAAATAAAATTTTCATCAGGTCTATGAAATAACTACATTTTTTGTGGTACATCCTAAACAGAAGATAAAAACATTGTTTGGAAAGGCATCTCCATGAGATTTGTGTGGGGATCTACTTAGCTGAGTAATAAGTAGCATTCAAATAGCATAAAGGATTTATACCTTGGACCTTTCTTGACTTAATAATGTTGAAACTTACTCTTGCATACAGAATTTCCCTGTATGTCCATGTGAAACTATATATAATCATTTTGCAAGGAATATATCACATATAACAATAAATCAGGCTAATATATCAACCTCTGTATATTCAGTGCATATTTTATAAAACAATACCATTTTAGTAACTGAAAAAAATTATAATAGAACACTCATGTCTGTAAAATCGCACACTTCAGCACATAATTAACTTACTTGAATGCTTAAATACCTTTAAGTGAATTATTATGAACAGAAATGGACTTCAGCATAGATTTGAGACTTGGGCTAAAACAATACATTCCTTAGTGCCCGGGAAATGTGTTTCACTGTTCATGAATAAACATAGCATGCACAGTATGATACCAGAAGAGAAAAATGATAGAAGAGGAAAAGTTCCTCCTGCAAAATAAATGGCCTGTAATGTAAAATAAACACAAGACAGCAAATGGAAGAAATAAAAAATAAGCAAACTAGAAGACTATTGTATCACTGAATCAAGCAGACACATAAGGCCTTCTATTCTGTTTACACTTTCATGTGGTGATTTAATCAAGCTATCTACATAGCTATCAGAGTACTTTTATTTTTCTTCATTTTTGCTATTAAGATCAGAAATGGGGACTATTTCCCCACGTCCTCCCCCTATCCCCAAATTGGATTGAAATTCTCATGTAGGTCAGTTCTATTTGCCATAGGACATTGTGTGTAGGCTAAAAGACTAAAATGGCAAAAGAGATGTACCAATTTTTTCTTTCTCTGATTACTCATTTCATATGCCTGTTCCAGTGAGCAAGGTTTAAATTCTTAATATCACATTCAACAACCTGCAAAGAAGTTCACTGAGAATAAAAGAGAGAAAGGGAAGGATGAGACAGAAACCTTTGCAGAAAGTCTTTTTGTAGGTAGTTCATGCATACACTAATTTCTATTGTACCATTCCTGATTCTCAGAGGCAGATCAAACTTGAAAGAAGACTGAATTCAAGTACTATTTTTGCTACTTGAACTGAGCACATTGCATGGCTCTTATCATCTTCAAAGGTTGCCTCCTTCTTTATGAATAATGTGTCCTTAAAGCAATGTTGTCAAAATAAAAAAGCAGGAAAGTCACTGCACAATTATAATTGTTACCAGTAGTAAAGGGCAAAGGTGCTTTTGTTTCTTTGAAATAAATTTTCAGATTAAATGGATAAGCCTTGGTCCAAGAAACAATTAGAAACAGAAATTTTAGTCCAATTATTCCAATCATAAAACCCTCTCTAATTATAAACTGGAAAGTTGAATTCAAATATACTCAAACTCCATGGCACCCAAAGGTTATTTATTTGAATATCAATTCAGATTAGATATTTCAGGAACTTCTCTGACAATATTGTGAGAATTTCAAGCCATACAGCTAAACAAGCCCTTGTTATCTTCCTATTTCTTCTCTTTTTGCATGATTTAAATTTGGTACTACATATCAGCGTGTGCAATATTTGCATTGCCTATTAATGCAGAGCTCTGGGCAAAAATAGTCAAATATAATTTTTCTGGATTTTTCCTCTAATTAGTTTTTTTTTCACTTGAAAAAAATGTTTTTTAAAAGCAGAAGGTTTAAAATGTGATCAGTAAATCTGCTATGCTGTGAGGCAGAAAAAAACCCCTAAGGGATAGATTTAAAGGTATATCTAGGAATCTTATTTTCCTTTTCAGTGACAGTTGGAATCCTAAATTCCTCTTGACCAAAATCTTATTCATAGACACAAATTTAGAATGCAGAATCAGTCACTTAAAAATGTCCAAGTCTTCTGAATTAGAACTTATAGAGCTATTGAACGTTGAAGTATTTTGCTTTAATCTCCTATGCAAACCCAGAATTTTTAAACTCTCTTCACATCAGTACACATTTATTTTCAATTAACCTGAGAACTCTATTTTCTATGACCAATTCTAATATTTAATATTGCCCTAAACATAATTTTCCTACTCTAAATTTAACCAAGATTTCAGAGGCATTAAATTTAAAACTAACAGCCTAGTCTCAGAAAAGGTTGATTATCTTTTCTATCAAGAGATTTAGAATAGACATGTCTTAAGAATTAGAAAAAAGAATTTAGATAAACTAAAAAGAAATTAGATAAACTGGCCTGTGAAAAACTCAAGATATAGTCTAGAGTTGTTTTCATTTTGTACAATAAAAGTAAGGCCTCATTTACAAAACAATATTTGAGGTGTTTAAAATGTACTACATTTCAACAGAAGAAAAGTCCTCATCTGTAACAGTAAAAGATCCTAGAGTAATGTCATGGTTTAACCCCTGCCAGCAACCAAGTACCACACATGGTTACCCTTTCACTCCTATGCCAAAGAGATTAGGGACAGAATTGGAGAGGTAAAATGTAGATAACTCCTGGATTGAAATAAAGTCAGTTTAATAGGCAAAACAAAAGCCAAAGAAAAACAAGGAATTAATTCACTGCTTCCCATGGGTTAAGATACATGTTCAGCCTTCCAGGACAGCAGGGCCCCATCATGGGTAATAATGACTTGGGAAGACAAACCTATCACTCCAAATGTCCTCCCCTTCCTCCTTCTTCCCCCCACTTTATGTACTAAGCATGATGTCCCATGGTCTGGAATGTCCCTCTGGTCAGTTTGGGTCACCTGTCCTGGCTGTGTTTCCTCCCAATCTCCCAAGCACCTCCAGCCCCTCCCCAGCCTGGCAGTACAAAAGTCAGGAACGGCCTTGGCTCAGTGTAAGCCCTGCTCAGCAATAACAGAAACATCTCTATATTATCAGCCCTGTGTTCAGCACAAAGCCAAAACACAGCCTTTGCGAAAAAGTGCGCTCTACTCCAGTGAAAACCAGCACAATTAAGCACTTTAATACCTTTTCTTGGTCTGTCCAAGTGTTGGTCAAGAGCTATGGTGACTTTCAAGATGTTGGATCTCACATTTACCTGAAGGATATTTTGAGTGGTCCAATGGGAGGGCTCTGTACTGCCTCATGCCTGCTGCTGTGACTTATAAACAATGGCACTGCTTGTTCAAATCATAGCCCCCCGTTACGAATTGCACCAAG
Organism: Notiomystis cincta; assembly: GCA_013398075.1. Classification (NCBI taxonomy): domain Eukaryota; kingdom Metazoa; phylum Chordata; class Aves; order Passeriformes; family Notiomystidae; genus Notiomystis; species Notiomystis cincta. The sequence continues at coordinate 12,597 of VZRX01024227.1, read as the reverse complement.
TGTCAAAACACTGATTCCTTTGCATGTATTCCTCCAGATTCTATTTGAGAGGGAAAACAAAAAGTAGAAAAACATGTATAAGCAGCATCATGCAGCCCTATTCACATTCACATCAAATAGTCTATTCAACTTAGTTATTTCAAATACTTGCAAAACCTGAGGCAGCTTCTGGATAACCGTAAGTCTGAGATGGGAGATGAAAGCCTTAAACTTGCTTGAGAATTTAAATAGGTAGGAGGCATGAAGTAAAGCTGGTTAAACGAGAGGGAATGAAAACCCAAATGGCCTTATTCATCTCAGTCCTGTCTAGGTAGCTTCTGCACAACAGATATTTAATAACACTCCACTCAGCCTCTCTCCAGTACATTAGACAGATCAGAGCCAAATCAGACTGTCTGTGAGCCCCTGGAAAGTGTAAATTGATAGGAACATGAAGAGGTGAATCCTTAAGGTCACAAAGGATAGCGGACAGCCTATCACTACAATGAAGGTAAAGTAAAATTACATTTAGTGTTTGTGAGGTGTCGACGTTTTTTACAGAATTTTTTTTCCTCTATAGAAATGATAATTATGGTACTTAAGGAGGACAATGGATGACCAGCAGGCATGTGGGTGCAGCCCCTCCTTGTCTGGGGGTTTCTCAGGGAGGGACAGAGACCCCGCGGGAGATGGAGCTGGTGGGGGCTGGGACACAGCCCGGTCCCGCTCGCCGGCNCACAGCGCCCCTGCCGGCCGGGACCGGAACTGCACCCAGGGGAAGGTGCCTGACACCTGAGAGCAGCTGCCCGTGGGTTCTCTGGGTCTGGTTTGGTGTCACCGGTACAGTTGTTGCCTGTTTGCCTCATATAAATACTTAGTAAAGATCTGTTATTCCTATTCCCTGTCTTTGCTTGAGAGCCCCTTAATTTCAAAAATTACTAATTTGGAGGGAAGGAGGGGTTCACATTTCTCATTCCAAGGGAGGCTCCCGCCTTTCTTGGTAAACACCTGTCCAAACTGCGACATGAGGTTAGTCAAATGACTTCACAATGGATTGTAAAACACTGAATAAAACACTATGAAGCAATACTATAACCTCTTTGTTAGTCTCGATTTACACTTAGTTCAAAGAAATGTTTGTAGAATGAAAATATTGTATATGCTGCCTGCCTCCTTTAAAGAAATAGACATTATAAAATAATACGCATGGCAAAAGTTGTTCTTCCTTGTTTTTATTTTCCCAATTCTCAATGTTATTGCTGCTTTCAGAATGTTGATAGCTTGAACTTTATTTTTGTGATTTTTACGTGCTGCACAAAGAATAACTCGAAGAACGAAAGTTGCTTTTCTTGTGATCTAAATAGCGAAGAACAAGGAATTCCTAGTTGACCAAAGAGATTAACATAGGCTAATTAAAAAAGTCATAGAATAAATTTTCAGAAATACTTTCCAAAGAATTCTTAGTCTTTCTGCCAAGTTTTGTTGGTTTTATTTAAGTTTTATTTATATTCTTTTATTTTGAAAATGATCTGGCTTTTGAAGGTAGTATTAATATTTGATACTTTTTATTATGGTCTTTAATATTTTTTTTAGTTATAATAACAGTAACAATAATAGTGGTGTTTAAGAAGAATAACAAGGTTATTGCTTAAAGAAATAGTCAGAAGAATAATGAATGTTTAGTTTTATGTACCTTACTTGCCCCATAGCCTGCATTCTTGGAGTAAGAAAATTGCCAATATAAAAGAAAAGGAAAAAAAAAGAATAAAAAACTTGTAATAGGCACTTAAATTGCCTAAATATTTTGTTTGTAACTAAAAGTAAATTTATATAAACTTGTATGCTTCAAGCACGATAAAAGGATTTCCGTGGAGCAATGTGTGTCTTGTCTGCCAGAAGACACTAAGAACAGAAATTGTAGCATCCCACAAATACCCATTTGCATCCTCTGAATGCACCTTAGTCCAGGTTACAAGGAATTATTTTTGACAGTAAGCAGGTAATCTTCTGATAGAACTGTACAGAGACAAGTTAGACCCATAATGAAGCAGTAGAAAATGTGTGTGGAATAATTATTTTTCTATGTTTCCCTGGGTAAAAAAGGTGGATGTGGATGCTGCATCAAACCATGGTTTGCCACGAGTCAGATGAAGGCAGGGTATATGTAGGATGTGGATAAATCCAATCCTTCTGCTCCCAGTTTTCACCAACCTGTAGGTCTGGGGAGAGCTTCTACGCAGAAATCTTGGTAATTATTACTCCATTTCTTCTTGGTTTGAAAAAAGGCAGAAGCACAGTGAAATCAGGAATCTCACATAGGACTTTCATTTCAGGTTCCTTTGCTCAATGCTGTATTGCAGACATCTCTACTTATTTTAGCTGTTTTGTGTACAAAAGTGAAGAAAAGAAGAAATGATAAAAAAGTCATAAAGCTTACCTTTAGTATTTAAAGAACTTATAATTTGTATAAGTAGGCAACAAGGCTCAAAACCTCGATTGTGGAATAACTTGGATGAAGGGTTACTTCAGTATTTACGTTCTATAGTTTAATTCGTGTATAAAAACAAAGTCCAAGGCCAGCCCCAGAATCATGGCCTTGCCTGTACATGCATACAGTTTTTCTGTTGGTACACACAGAGTCCCAACATGGACACTAGACCAGGGAGTAGACAATCCTGGATCATCCCAGGAACCTGATGCCTTGGCAGGGACTCAAGGCCTGTTCCGAGTTCTCCATCAGCCCAAGGACACACATTGCAATTGTGTATAAAACTGGGTGAAGGGAAGAGCTTGGGAAATGAAGAGCTGGTTCCATGATGTGTCAGCATTTACTTATTCTTTATATAGCATAACATATGGCAAATTCTGTTTTCTTCCCCTTGCATTCTCTGTATTGAAATTATTTTCTACAAAATGATGAAAGGCATAAATGCTCTTGGCTGCAAGCCTCCTCTATTGAAATGGGAGTGGTAGGGGGAGAGGAGGGTGATGACTGCAAAGGAGTTCAATGTAAAATGAAGACATTATTGTCAAATTATTTTTTCATGTACTTAGAGTATAAAATGTGAAGATTATTCAGAATGTCCTATTTTGATAATTATTCTCTTTGTTCATACTACTGTAATACAGCAGCAAGTGCATTATACCTCTTTCCTGATATAAATCCATATTTTATGCAAGCTAATAACTTCAAAGTACAGTGCAGGTTGCTCAAATCACTTTTATTATACAGAGCATATTCAATATAGCATAGAAATGTTTGCCTACTAAAATCTCTTTTATAATGGATTATATTGACTTTGCCTGTTTTAAACTAAATATCAACCATAAGGTAAGAGTGGGAAGGAACAGATGGAGAGTTCATTTCTCAAAATGTATTGGAATCAAAATACATTATTTAAAATTCATACCCAAATGGGGCTCTGAGAAATTATAAATGATAACTCTACACTATTTTTATAGTAATGTATCTGATACAGTATTAACATAATGATTGTGTAACAATGAAAGTAAAGAAAATATCTATGTAATATTATTAGTATTACTGTTGCAAATATATGGCTGCTGTCTTACAGATGGAAACAGGACTGAATTTGAAAAAGGAACCTGTCTGTGTGTCATTTTTGCAGATTGGAACCACAACAGTTTCCAGGAAACAGTGAAATATTTTATTAACGATGTGATCATTTTTGTTATTAATCTTGTTCCCATTGCAGTGAACCTGTGTATATGTATTATATTGTTCCTAACTTACACTAACTCAGCTTTTGGGAAAAAATCCTCACAAAAGTATTTATTAACAAGTCTTTCATCTCATCTTTTTTCAGATACATGTGTCTTACTGTCTACACCTGAGATACTATTTTAGCCTCTTTTTCTAGTCAATGGGCTTACACATAGTAGGATTTGTTGCTTATCTGTTTTATATGGGTAAACATATAGGATAAAGTGAGTTGCACATGTAGTATCAATTTAAGTCCATTGACTCTGAAGGGAGCCTTGATGGCAAGCTCAAAAAGAAATATTTGCAAAGCAGATGTCTGTGTTAGATCAGATGAATCTCATCTTCAGCATCAGTAGAACAAGTCTTTGATAACAAAGTGGACAAAAATGTGAGCCTTTCCTGAAGAGGGCCAGCTTCAGTGCTACAAAAAAGGCTTTTTATTTATTCTGTAGAAGTCTTATTTGTGAAAACATTTAACTTATAGGAACTGATCTCTAAAGTTGAGAAAAAAATTTATGCAGGGAATGATGCATTTATCACAGAAATGGAGTAAATAGTTTTTGGCATCATATTGCTGGGCTGAGGGATGCTGGGTGATTTTTTATTTAATTTTCATCTAGCATCAAACGGAATTAAAAACATTGCTGTTAGTAAAGTTAAAGGCAGAGATCATTTATGTGTTTCTCCAACCACTGGATATAATCACCTGCATTTGTATTCTGTCAACAGATTACTTCTCACAAATTATATATTCAGTCAGTGTCCAGCAATCTCTTCCAGTAATCTTTAGCATGAAAAATACACTGCACTGAATTTAAAGAATTGTGGTTAAGTGTCAAAATATCCCATGGCATTTAGTCTAAATTTCATGATGTTTTACTTGCATACACCCTTCATAAATAGTAACTTGAATGAATGTAAGCTTTTTTCTTCCTTCTTTAGTATGAAATTGTCCTGGTTTATTATTTTTAAGACTTTTTTTTAGGTGGGACAGAAAGCAAGGCTTCTTACAGGGAAGCCAGAGAAGTTTAATATATATTAAAGAATAACTGAAACAGTTCCTCCTCCTCCCCTGAAGTCTGGGGAAAGGTACCATGTAGAAGCTTCCAAGGTATGTGAAAGGGAGATAACTCTATTCACAGGCTTCTACAAAAGTCAGATACACCACCCCACCTGGACTCCCAAAAGCATGTTAGACAGAAGTCAAGCACTGCTCTGAATACATGGCCTTCCAGCTGGCACACAGCTTCTCCTGAGAGGGAAAGGCTGTGGGCAGCCCCCCTGGCTGCCAGTGCTGTGCACACCTTGGTCACCACCAGCACGCTCTGCAGAGGCAGGGGGCTCAGGTCCCCTCCTGTGCCTGCCTGTGCAAAAGCACCTGCCTGTTCTGCAAGGTAAGAGGTCTGACCTCTGAAATGTTCAAGTCTCTTGTGCTCCAGATATGATCAGAAAACCTGACAAGTCCTGAGATACTTTTTCTGATTAAATTTGTATGAAATAGATTCATTTCCCAGAAATCATTCATTCCCATGATCAACATTTTCAAATAAAGAAGCACCTCGGGAAATTCTTGACCAGCTTCACTAGCCAGTAGGCTTTGTCTGAATTTCAGAGTGATAACCTTGCAAATTAATTTTTCATTTTAATTTAAAATATGTTTTTATTTTACGCAAGGAACAAAAGATGAGGTCTCTGTAGTTAATTTAACACCTGTACATTCTCAGAAATTATAATGAAACACTGCACGATTCAGCCTTTATAGGGCAGTGAATTCTAATCCTGTTTGGGTGGTTCTTTAATTAAAATGTCTATTAACTTTTCTGCAGTTAATGCAATTATGGATTTATTACTTCTTGCCATTCTAGGAATAGGTTTTTATGATCCAATAATATTGAATTTATAAAATCCTACCTTAGGAAAAGAACAACTCAAGTGAGTAACACTTATAAAACCAACCACTTTCAGGAATAAAGTATCTGTTTAAAACTACTTGAATAAACAACATGTAATTAAGGGATCTGGGCCTTACATCCAGGAGTTGCACTCCTTAAAATGTAAAGAACTATATTATAATTTAATTTCTCATCATTGTGTACCTTTTATCACACTTCCTGTGAATATAGGATACCCCTAGGATATTTTCCTTTACACAGTGTATTTTGTCAGTTTATCTGTTAAGTATTCAGAGAACTTTCATAGTTACTTTTGTTTTCTTTTAATATGTGGAATACCCTAAATCTCCCAACAAGTCTTAGGGTAAAAGCATATTTCTCTTTTCATTAATTCTAAGAAAATCCTTATAATTTTCTTTTGTCCACATGCACTGTTATTTTATAAAGTACTGCTCAAAAAAAGAGACAATAGTGAAAAATAGCTAGCAGGTTGTGCTCCTTTCCAGGATGAGGAGGGGAATTATAGCATCGAAAGCATCAGAGAGAAACATGGCTGAGATCTTACACAGAGTGAACAATCTGACCTGTAATCCCCTTGTGGTCCAGTGTTTACTGTTAACACTTTATACAGTATCAGCTCAGTTGGAAATTAATGTGTTAAAACACTGAGTTTCAGGATTTTTATAGCTCCCCATTTGCAGTTAATACATTTTGTATTAGCCCTCAGTGTGAAGAAATCACAACTCTATATACCAAGGGATAAACTCCAACTTAAATTACTGAAAACAGTACCTAGTGACTTGGATATATGAACTAAGATGTCTATTCTATTGCTTTTTTCACAGAAAACTGAGCTTTTGTAGTATTTCTAACGAGACTTGAAACATTTTTTATTTCTAAAAATGTGATTTGAGACAAAAAGGTGGGAAAGTTCAGCTCTCAAATACATCAGGAGCTTGAGCCAATATAATAGTTGAGACAGAAAATTATTTCACAGAAGGTTTTAATAAATTTCCTGAGAGTGAATTGCATTATTTTATGAGTGCAATTTTGTCATGCTACAAGATTTAGCATTGTATAAATACCAAGTTGTGCAGTACAATATGCATGTCCTGGCTGTGCAGCTAGTCAGAAACTACACAGTCACATGGAACCAGTGCCCAACAATAAAAAATTGACATTTTCTCATATTACCCAGAACCAGTGTCTGGTAGATACTTGAATAGGTCTTATTCAGTCCAGGAAAGGAAACCTCTGATTAGATGTGTACTGAGGCTGTTGGAAAGACAGATACGAAGCTGTGTTTTATGAAGGTAAATTGGGTGTTTTTTTCCTTTCCTAAAATGATAATTCAGAGTTTGGCAGTCACAATGTATTGTATCATGTAGTTTTAGAGATCATGAACAGGAAATTATTTTTAATGATAATTTGAGTTTTGGCCACCTTGGGACTTAACGCTTTTTGAGGAGATGTGTATTAATTTTTGAATACTTTGGAAAAATAAACTGTGAGCTAATTCTTTTTAAATTGCCATGCTATGACTGCAGAGAGCAAATTAATTGTTCTTTCCCTTTCCTGTTTTTATAAAGGCTGAAATGGCAGAAAGTTCTCCTAAAGAAAAAGCAGAAGCAAAGAGTCTGGAGCTTGAAAACCAGACAGAGTTTTTAGCAACTGTGCAAAATGACACCATTTTGGTTTTGTTTTCAGGCAGAGAACTAAAAGCTGCTTTAGCATTCTGGAAACAGAACTACCCAAAGTGGAGCACTCCCAGGGCTTTTTGCAGCAGAGGAACAGCAGTAGAAGACACAAAATCAAAATGTTTCTGCACAGGGATCTCTAACTTTGTAGTCAGGGAAAATTATTGAAGTTTACTCCTTGGTAGTGGGCAAGGGTACATTGATTCATGCATTGGTGGCTTTGAAAGGTAGGGTCTAGCTGGAATGGGTAGGGGAGTGGTCAGAAGATTTTTCCTTGTGCAGGTATGTTGCAGGTGACATGGGAACAGATAAAGGAATCTTAAGTGTATGCCTTTGTTAAGAACTGTTTGCTAATGCACCATGTTTTACAATGATTTAAGACCATGTCAGAGATATATATATATATAGATATAGAATAGATAGATAGATAGATATAGATATAGATATAGATATAGATATAGATATAGATGATATAGATATAGATTAGATATAGATAGATATAGATATAAGATAGATATAGATATAGATATAGATATAGATATAGATAGATATAGATATAGATATAGATATAGATATAGATATAGATATAGATATAGATATAGATATAGATATAGATATAGATATAGATATATGTATGTCAGAATTTTTTTAAGTGCGGTAACATCCATGACAAAATCTTAAATATAATTCAATAATCTCACAGTCTTTGTAGGCTGATGGAAAGTAATTGCTGCTTACCACTACTTACACTGTCTTTTCCAGGAAGACCTCTCCTACAAAGAGATTTATCCTTTCAACATACTTTGTAATGGCTCTGGATGTTGATGCTCAATAAGAGTCCACAAAAACAAGCTGATAGGAAATTAAAGCATGATTAAGTCAGGTAGAAAATGTAGCTTAAAGACGCATTGGATTGCATTATCAATATCTAACTACAGTGATCTTTCTCTTCTCCTTACCTGCGTTCCAGGCTGTTGCTAAATCAAGATAAGAAGCAGAAAACATTTCTCCTGGGTTTGTTTTGGTTTGGTTTTTGTTTTCGTTTGTTTGGTTTTGGTTTTGGCTTTGATTTTGGTTTTGGTGTTTTGGTTTTGGGTTTGGTTTTGGTTTTGGTTTCGGTTTTGGGTTTGGTTTTGGTTTTGGTTTTGGTTTTGGTTTGTTTGTTTTTTAATAAAAATCATTTCATTAGTCTGCTAGATTCAGGTGAACATTGTCTGCTGCCTTTCCTTGTGAGTTAGGAGGACGCTTGGAAAATCAGACAGCTTTTGTTTTAGCTGTGGAACACAGTCGACTCTAGTTAATCTTTTCTGTTTAAATTATCTAGGATACATAGGAAATGGTGGTAGAGCAGGAAGAATGTGAGGATAGTTGCATATACAATGTTGATTTTCTTACCTAAACTTCATTTTAAGTAGAAACCAATAACCAAATACCTCATCCGTATTTCTTGGAAAACATCAAACAAACATTACTTCTGTGGACCTTTTCTGATAGTGCAGGTTTGTCATTTTTGACTGCAAAAAATACACAGGTAGAGTACAGCTAAGTGGTAAAAGGTCTTCTGCCCATCATTACCAGCTTAGAATACTCCTAGTGAAATGTTGTATTATAAGCAAAACAATCTACTGAAACTTTATATTACTAATTTCACAGATAAACATTCTGCTTTTATATACTCCAATAGAAATATAGACTAATTCAACATATATGGAGCTGCCAAAGTTGTACAGCAGAATCTAGTCTCCTCACAGTAATGAACACATAAAATTAGAAACTAGAAGCAAGATACATTGTATTATATTACAATATGATATTATAGTTCAGCTTTTCTCTTTTTATGAATAATTTTATCCCCAGTGCTTTAAAATGTGCAAAATGGCCATGAATTTAACTGAGTCAAGGGAAAAAAAAAACAATAAGGAAAATGGTAATAAATACTCATGGAAAAGACATCCAATCTACAGGTGACAGGAAACTCATCCTGAGGAAAAGGACAAAAAACAAATATATATATTAAAATCAGATGTTTTCCTCTCTATGCAAAAGGGAAAAAACATCCATATTATCCATTCTTATTGATCATATTGATCTTTCTGTTGTGTGTGCTATATTTTTAAAGACAGGATCATTATATTTTATATTGCTTATGATCATAGAGAAGACTGATCAGAAAAATGTTTATAACTACTTTTTTTCATAAAAACATCAACAGAAAATTCCTATAAAATTTTGCTTCTTCTGTGACTTATAAGGAAAACAATCATCTCACTGAGTTCAATGTGAAGATATATTTGTTTAATAAGCATATAAAGAATACATTAGGTCTAAATTTTACTGGATTTTAGTAACACTGGTAGGCTTTTCACATTTGTTTTCAGCAGTTCACTTTAGCCTCCCTCTAACATCTTTTTTAATTAAAAATAGTAAGGAAAAGGGTTTAGAAATCCTGTGTGTTACAGACCAAACAACACATTTACCTTTACTCTCCAGAGCACTTAGGATTTTTTGATAAAATACTCCAGGAGCTTTACCTGCACCACCTCCATGGTGATTGTTTCACCTAAAAATCTGAATGATAATTACAAATTTAATTTTTTTTTTTTTTTATTGTATTCTGTGAGATATCAGTGAAGATTTCTTCCCAGGCTTTGGGCAGAAAATTTAGCTCTAGGACACCACTACCTCCTAAGTTACCCATTACAACTTACATTTTATTCCTATATCATTGCAATTTCATATTTTTATCCTTCAGACTGTGAGTTGTGCATTGTTAAAAGACCAACTTCTCACAGAATTGTTGTTCGGTAAACTTCCACAATTTTATTTCTTATCTCTAATAACTGCTGTCATGTTATATAATACACTTCATCTCTTGTATTTTTATGAGAAATTTATTTATGTTTAGATTGCTCAACAAAAATTCCTGCCACTTTTCTCCTACTTTCTTTGTTTCTGAGGGGAGAGGAAAAAAGATAGGAATTATGTTCGTTTTGTATTCTCTTTTAGGTGCTGTTACTGATTTACATTCAGTGGGAATTACCTAGCCCTTTAAGTCTAAATATTAGTAATTTAAATATAAGCTAAGCATTTTATTCTCTTTTTACAGTCAGTTAAAACAAACTGCTTCTGTTGGAGAAAAATTCATGCTATTTCTCTCAGACAATTAATTTAGCCAAACCATCCTGGAGAGGTGCCTGTTTCACCCCGTTGACCAAAAGAGGAGCAAAGTTCAGTGAGGTAAGATTAGGACAGCTCAGGCTACACATATTTAATCTTAAGGGCTCCATTTTCTGTGGCATACTTTGGTATAATCTTCCTTAGGTACATAAATATTTAATAGAAATTATCACATGTGGGAGAAAAGACTAAGGCAGATAATTAAAATATGTAGTTCATAAATGTTTTGAGTGGGTCAGTTATGACACCCATTGCTGAAAAATGGAAAAAACTGGAAAAAAGAAGGGGAAAAAGTCCAAATCATATTGCAATAGAATGCACAGCTATAAAAATGTGCCTATTTGTCAAAATAATAAAAGTTTGAAGCAGAACTGATCAAATACAGAAAGATTTTTGCTAAGTGCTGAAACAGTTGGAAAAGTATTTTTTTCTCCCAAGTCCTGCTTTTAAGTTCCTTTGATACAAGGTGGCACAAAGTCAAGAAAGAACTTGAAACAAGCTTCACATTAATATTTGAAAAAGGGCACCCAATGTGTTTGATGTGGCGCCCTTCATGCAAATCATGTAGTCTGAGAGAAATCCCAATAGGAAATACGATTCTTTCTTCTTAGCACTCGCTTTTTTTTCTGGTTGATAATAATGAACTTTTCACACTCCCCTTGCAACCCCCCTGAGCTATACAGAAATGAAGTTATTACTCACTAGGTGATGCCTATTTGGGTAGGAGTTTTTGTTGCTTTTTTATTGATTTTTTTTGTTGTTGTTGAAAGTACAATCTGAGTTCAACACATATTTTGTACTTATTTTTCACAGACTTCTGAACGATAAAGCCCAGATGCTTTATCAAAACAATAAAATACCTGCTCTCTCCTAGGATTTTTAAATGTGAGGAAATGTATACATGATCAAAAATGTCATGAGGATATAACATCATGTATTGATTTGAGCAGGGGGGTGTTAAGGTATAGCTGATGGTATTGAATAGAGTGTAATTTTTAATCTTTAACATCATGGGGGTTTTTAATTTTTTCATTTTTAATTGTGCTAATAATAGCAAGTTACACCTTCCAGAATTCTCCATTTAAAGCACAGAGGTCAAGCTGATTACAACCCATCCAAAATCCATAACAGTGTGGGTAGCAGCATTGATCACATTCCTTCCTTTTATTCTTGTTGTGCATACTTCATTCCTATGTATAGCAACTAATGTATCTCCCACGTTACACCACCCACACACTTACTAACACTTTCTCAAGGCACGGGAACCTTTCTACAATTTATTTCCAGATTACAATTTTAAAAATGTCACAAATTGATGCTGGAAATTTTTGAAAGCAGACCTAAAAAAGGCCAGGTTCTGTAAGAGACCCTAAAGGGAAAGAAGGCCACAGAAAAAAAAACCAAACAAAAACAAAAAACCTTGAGCAAAAAAAACTCCAAACAATAATTCTGATAACAATATTTTCATTACAGATATAAGTATTGTATGATGAGATATTGGCATTCAGAAAAAAATTATTAAGATTGTCTAGGAGATTAATGTGTTCTGAAGAAGATTTAGTTTAGGGATTTTGTAATATCTTCTGACAGAAGAATTCTGCTATGACTTTGCAACTGAGTCTGCAGGATTGCAGGCTTTTGGTCCTTGTGGGGAAATTCAGCTACCCCAGTGTCTGCTGGAGGTACAACACAGCAGCAATCCAGAAGGTTTCTGGAGTACACTGATGATTTCCTGACCTACGATCAGGATCCCACGAAAGGAAATGTTCTGCTGTAGTTCACTTTCAAATGAAGAAGGACTGATCAGGGGAGTGAAAACCTAAAATGCAGTGACCATGACATGGTGGAGTTCAAGACACTGAGAGGAGGAATCACAACCCTGGACTTCAGGAGAGTACTCTCGCCTTTTCAGGGATCTGCTTGGAAGAATCCCATTAGAGATAATACTGGAGAGAAGAGACTTCCAAGGATTGTCCTCTAGACAATGTCCTCTGGTTCATGTCCTCCAGACTCAAGAACAGTCTGTCCCAATGGACAAGTCAAGCAAAGACAATGTCGGGAGACCAGCACAGACAATCAAGTTGACCAAGTTGATCTTGACTGAAAAGGAGGAAGGAAGGAAGGAAGG